>CAUYON010173974.1:0-20669 GCA_963573935.1 Arctocebus calabarensis | reverse complement strand
CCGGTGGAATCGGCGAGAAGCTCATGCCCTCTCTGCCTCTTTCCAACAAAGGTTGCTTTTGGGGCACAAGGTTAATTTGAATACGATTTGTCATCTTCCGGCGTAGCCTCACTGGGCCTCCGTGTTCAGCAGTTTAACTGAGCTCAGTATTTCTTTCTTTTTTTTTTTTTTGAGACAGAGCCTCAAGCTGTCACCCTGGATAGAGTGCTGTGGCATCACAGCTCACAGCAACCTCCAATTCCTGGGCTCAAGTGAGTCTCTTGCCTCCACCTCCCAAGTAGCTGCAGGCGCCCGCCACAACGCCCGGCCATTTTTTGGTTGCAGCCACTATTGTTGTTTGGCGGGCCCGGGCTGGATTCGAACCCACCAGCTCAGGTGTACGTGGCTGGCACCTTAACCCGTTGAGCCACAGGCGCCGAGCCGAGCTCAGTATTTCTGAAGCACTTATCCCTGTTAGACAAGCAATTGCTGATGAAAACTGAGAGATGGAATGTTTCCTCTGACTTAAATGGGACTGTGCCACACTCACAGGAATGGCTCAGGACACGCAGATCTACAATGGTCACTGAGAGAAGGGGGGACCTGGAGGTCAGACACCTGCAATCAAAGCCCAGCTTTGCTATTTACTAGTGTTGTGACCTGGGGCACAACCATGTAACCTCTCTGTACCTCAGTTTCCTCATCTGTGAAATGGGTATCATAAAAATAACTATGCCCAGAGTTATTATGAGCGTTGCACGCAATGACCCACATAAAGCAGCTAATGCTCAGCACACTGTAACCCCGACATGGCAGGATCCCCCAACTTGCAGACTCCTTTGGTAGAGTAAATAAGTCTAACAGCCCTCTGATTCCCAGGTCAAGTTTTTAGGGTTCCTATTCCCATGGGTTTCCTATTCTTTTTTTACATTCATGAAATTTCATTCTTTCTTTAAAATGTATCTGTCTCTACAAATGCTTAGTAGTAGCTTTTGCTTTTCTTGCTCTTTTCTTCGGGTACATTTTTTTTTATTGTGGCAAAATACAAATAATATAGAATTTGCCAGTTGTGATATTTAGTGCACTCACAGTGTTGTGCAAGCATCACCAATCTCTAGTTTCAGAACATTTTCACCCCCTAGAAGGAAATCTGAAACTCATTAGCAGTCACCCTGCATCCGCCACCCTCCACCCCCAGTCCCTGGTCACCTCAAATCTGCTCTCTGTCTCTATGGATTTGTTGATTCTGAAGGTTTCATATAAATGAAATGCTTCTGACATTCTTTACTTTTTTCTTTCTTTCTTTCTTTCTTTCTTTCTTTCTTTTCTAAGACAGAGATACCCTATGTCACCCTCGGGAGAGTGCTGTGGCATCACAGCTCACAGCAACCTCAAACTCCTGGGCTTAAGCAATTCTCTTGCCTCAGCCTCCCAAAAGTAGCTGGGACTACAGGTGCCTGCCACAACGCCCGGCTATTTTTTTGTTGCAGTTGTCATTGTTGTTTAGCAGGCCTGGGTCAGGTTCGAACTCACCACCTTTGGTGTATGTGGCTGGCGCCATAATCACTGTGCTATAGGTGCTGAGCCGATTCCGACATTCTTAAGATGGGAGTTTCTTTTCCACTTGGAGCACGAAGCTCAGTGGTCAACAGCACACCCCAGGAGTCAGGACCCTCTTGAGCTCAAGCCTCAGCTCTGCACTACTGGCCCTATAGGTGGGTGATTTCACATTTCTCCAACATGATTTCCTCCTCTAAAACACAGGGATGATCATCTCAGGATCCTCACCCAGGGCTCGTGAGGAATGAATGAGATGACGTATGCCCAGTGCACTGTCAGTGATTATTACTATGATTTTCAATTATAGCACACCAGTAATGCAGGCTCATTGATCACCCTGGTGCCTCACTACACTGCCGATTGAAGGTCTGTGGCCACAGCTGCACCTTAGCACCAGCCAGTGGTGGCTGCAGCAGCAGCAAGAGCCAGAGGTACGTGGCCAGAGCCCCAGCTTTGGAGCCGGCCACACCCAAGCCCACCTCTCTGTCATGTGTCTCCATGATGACCTTGGACAAGTCACTTGACTCTGCTGAGCCCTATTTCTTCATCCATCATAGTCAGTGGAAAACATCTCCTTCCAAAGATTGATGTGAGAATTTGAAAGGGTTCAATGTCAAACACCTGACACACAGCAGGGTCTTGACAGCCAGGGGCGTGGGTGGACCCCAGAGAAAGCAGCACTAGAGAACAGCCATTCAAGTCACAGGCACCAAGGCACAAATCGTAGTGGCTGTGCAGAAGCAAGAGAGAAGGGGGAGCCCTCAAAGGCAGTTAGGATTTCCAGAGGCCAGCGGGGAGAAGGTGCTGAGTACAGTGGGGCCATGGGCTGCTGTATTCCCTCCGCCACTGTCAGCCTTGACCGCTTCCTTCCCACTATCTCATTCACTCTTCTCCAGGTCCCTGTGCTCGCAGGAAGGTGGCCTGTGGGTGGTGCAGAAGATTTAGAAATCGTGAGCATACTAACAACAAAAGCAATAGTAATAGCTGGCATTTTTATGGAGGGTTGCTGTGCGCCAGGCATCGAGCCAAGCCCTTTCTCACTTCCTCCTCAACTCCAAGGGGGTGTGGAGGGGGCCCCGGGGAAGTTCTGGTATAATAGCTGTGCGGTGAGGATGGAGAATGCAGAGGGGCCGCCCGTGCGCTGACATGGTGGCACGCCTGTCTCCACTGGACCCCGGCTCTCCCAGCCACAGCACCTTGGGATCTGGGGCACGACACGCTTCTGGGAAAGGAACAGCAAAGAAGGCAAACAGGTTGAGTTTTGTGTTCAATTCGGCAAGACTCTGGACAGTAACGGACCAGTTTCCCTCAAGTATCAGGACCTACTCTATGAAACCCAAACTCGCAGGCCAAAGCTGCACACTATTTGCAGAAGGCCCAACCAAAGCCACTTCCGTTAAATGTAAATGGCTCCCTGAACGCACAGAGGAGGTAGGACAGGCTGAGGTCGCTGGAAGTCTGACTCCTGGCTGTAAGTGTCCCAGAACGTATAAATCATTGACAATAATGATACTGCAATTTGCCCCATTAGAGAGACATGATCACTCCTAGCTCTTCCGTGAGCCCCAGATGACCTGGGGTAGCGCCATCTCTCCTACCCTGCTGAGTAGCACCAGATGGCAGAAGGACGACTAGGCCCATCTCCCAACCACTCACTAGCTGTGTGACCTCATGCCAGTGGTTTAACCTCTCTGCGTTTCAGTTTTCCCTACCTGTATAGTGAGCGAGTTGGCCGAGAGAATCTAAATTCCCCTGGCTCTAAAATCCTTCTTCAGGCATTCTCACACGAACTTTTGGCATCAGCAAATGAGGCTGAAAGAAACTGTAGCCGCACGCTCTTCTAGACTAAGCAAGGAACACCTTAGGCAGCAAAGCCTCCTGCAGTGCACCAGAGTCTTCCTGAACTTTGTGAAGGGAAATCCACTGATTGACAGCTGTCACAAAAGTTCCAGAATCACTGACTTTTTTTGGAGAAGGAAGAATCCTTTTGTAATGCCCCAAATTTCTTTTCCTCTTTTATTTTAACTTGACTTTTCACAGGTGGCCTTAGTAGGCTTTAGAACCACCAGATCTAGTTTAGAACCCTGGTGCCTGCAGAAGTTACTCTTTGAACGTCAGTTTCCTCATCTGTAAAATGGGTATCCATACCTACCTGGGAATGTGGTTGGAGCGATCAGCAGAAATTTATGTCGAGAGACACAGGGTGCATTAAACATGAGGTGGTCACTGGTTTTTGGTGTTATGCTCAAGACAAGACACATGTACCTGTGGCTTTGCTTTTTTTTCTCTAGTCTCTTTTAGTTTCTCTGGGACAAGGACAATTTTCTATTCTTAATAATCCCCAGTGCTGTACACAATACTTAATGGAATAAATGAATTCTTCAGCTCATGAAATTACTCCAGAGTTCACATCATGTCCATTTCATTGTTTCTCCCTTCCTCACTACCAACGCCCCTTCAAGGTGGTAAGTTGAAACCAGTCCCTTGTAACCTTTACTGCGAGTCTCCGAGACCGTCCCTTTCTGAAGAGGATTCCTGCTTGCATCTCACTTGAGAACATTGCATTTGTGTAAGCTGAGAACCCCGAGGCTCCAGACAGCCCGGAGTGGACAGCAGAGCCCCCCTCCCTCAGAGCCAGAGCCACGCCTCCCCCAACAGGATGGAACGGGACAGCCCCTTTCCACTAGCACAAGTCCAGTCCCGAGAAACCGCGTTGGTTTTTACGCTCGTGCTCCTAAACGTCATTTTAACCCAATCAGATTTTAGTCCTGCCCTCTCCCGGTACCAGACTAAGATTGCTGAGTGTGGATGGGGGAGGTGGTGAGAACTGGGGTAGAGAGGTAGATGGCAATTGAGTTCTGCTCAATTGGAAGGATCTGCTTTCTAAGGGAAGCTAGGGGTTTGCCCTGCTCCCCCTGGGGGTCCTGATCCCGGGAGGAGACTGAAGAATCTAGCTTATGCTCACTTTGCCTGTGGACATATTAAAGCCACAAAATGAGGCCATCCAAACAGTCTATCCAGAAAAAAAAAAATCCACCAGCAGTCCGAGGGCTGCTTGCCTGCTGGAGTTAGCAAACTGCTCGAGGTGGGACGCACAGTTCCAGCGGGCTCGGTGCTCCCAGGGCGAGAGGATGCCTGGCCTCTCTGCACGTTTGCTGAGGGATGGTTGGGGACGTGCAGGAGTGAGTGAGAGAATGAGCAAATTGCAGCGGGGACAAAACAGAGGCAGCTCTTCAGGGTTCTCTCCAAGTCGCTGAGACCCCACAGCATGTGGGTTTCACAGCTCGTGCTACTTGGGGTATGGAGTGCGAGGGTCCGCGCTGAAGGTTCCCAGGCGTGGAGAGGGCGCTACGTGGGCCGGGCCCAGGAGAGGAAGGCGGCAGGTGCACGGAGCCGGCTGCCCAGGCAGCCGATGGGAGGGAAGTCGGAGGTGGGTGCGGCTGAATGACAGGGCAGGTGCCAGCAGGAAAGGGGTTTAGTCAGGTGGGAGGAGCCGGGGGAACACACACATCTCGGGAGTATCCCCCACCCTGGGCCGAGTCCCCACCACGTGCTGTCATTTAATTCTTTCAAGAGCCCTGTGACGTCTGTATCACCGCTTCCATTTTACGGAGGAGAAAACTGAGGCTCCAAGTAAGCAAGAAAGATGAAGGTCAAGAAGCTGGAGAGTGGTAGGGTTGAGAACCAAACCCAGGTTCTTTGCCATTCCAAAGCCAACCTTCCCCCCATGTCCCAGTGTTCTCTGGTGTGGAAGAGTTAACGTGGGAGGCGTGTCATCATCCCTGAGGACCCTCAGCCTCCTGTCTGCCAGCAGCCAGCCTACAGCGATCCCCGAGTCCTGTGGACACCTTTCCCTGAGTAGATCCCAGGCCTAATCTCTTCTTTCCATCCCTCACTCAGCCATTACCCCCAGCCCCCAGCCCCTGTCACCTGGACCCCCCACCCCGACACCTTCCCACATTCCACTCCCCGAACACAGACTGTTCTTTCTGGGATGCGAACTGACATGTCCCTGGCCGGCTCTGGGTCCCAGAGGCCCTGACCCACCCGTCAGCCCCGGGTGTCTCCTCCCCCTTCTTCAGTGGATGGGGTGCTGGTCCCCAAAGGATGTGGTCACATTCCGACAACCAGACCCTTGGAACGTGACCTTATTTGGGGAAAGGGTCTTTGCAGATGGAATTAAGTTCATGATCTTGACGTGCAGAGATCATCCTTGATTATCCAGGTGAGTCCTAGATCCGATGACAAGTGTTCCTTAATAGGCAGAAAGAGGAGGCGTGGAGACAGAGTAGGTGGCCACGTGGAGACGGTGGTGGACACTGGAGGGAAGGGGACACAAGTAGCAGTTGGGACCACGAGAAGCTGGAATTTAAGCGGCAAGGAAGGATTCTCCCATGGAGCCTCTGCCCTGCCAACATCTTAATTTTGCACTTCTCCTTTTTTTTTTTTCCGGTTTTGGCTGAAGCTGGGCTTGAACCTGCCACCTGCGGTATATGGGGCCGGCGCCCTACTCCTTGAGCCACAGGTGCTGCCCAATTTTGGACATCTTGCCTCCAGAGCAGTGACAGAATATGTTTCTGTTGTCTTACACCATCGAGTTTGTGGGAATTTGTTAAGACAGTCCTGGGAAAAAAATATACCTGCCCCCCTCCCCCAGGGCTCTGGGGGACTGAACAGGGAAAGATCAAACAGGTTCCTCAAATCTGCCTTGTTCTCTTTCTCATCTTCTTCTGATCCCTCTACCCAGAACACTCTTCCACCCCCCTATTTATAGGCTAAACTCTGATTCTCCTATAGCTTCCTCCGAAAAGCCTTCTCCCGCACACCATCAGGCTGGACCCCCTGTTATAGTGAGGTCCTACCTGTCGTGTACTTTGCTTTTATAACAGTGTTTATGATGATTTTTTGTTTTGTTTTGCAGTTTGGCCAAGGCTGGGCTTGAACCCGCCACCTTCAGTATATGGAGCCGGCGCCCTACTCGCTGAGCCACAGGTGTCGCTCAGTTTATGATAATTTTTGTTTCATTGTTTTGTTAGCAGGTGGGAAGTTCCATGAGGCCAGGGACTGCTGTATCCTCTGGGTCAAGTGTGCTGCAATCACGTAACAAATATTTTCCCTTTACCTTATCATTGTTTCCCCACCCTCCCACACCCACCTCATGTTTGCTTTTCCTAGGCAGGAACCCAGGACTAGAACCTATTGTTGACTTCTGGGTAAAATCTCCCTCTTCTGTGCTTCAGCCCCTCAACTCTTTCTCTTGTCCTTTTTTTAAATTAAATTATAGCTGTGTACATTAACGCAATTGTGGGGTACAATGTGCTGGTTTTATATACAATTTGAAATATTTTCATCAAACTGGTTAACATAGTATTCATGGCACCCTCTTAATTATTGTGTTAAGACACTTATATTCTACATTTAGTAAATTTCACATATACCCTTGTAAGATGCACTGTAGGTGTGATCCCGCCAATTACCCTCCCTCTATCCTCCCCCCTCCCCATCTCTCCCTCTCCCCTTTCCCCATATTCTTGGGCTATAATTGGGTTATAGCTTTCACATGAAAGCTATAAATTAGTTTCATAGTAAGGCTGAGTACATTGGATACTTTTTCTTCCATTCTTGAGATACTTTGCTAAGACGAATATGTTCCAGCTCCATCCATATAAACATAAAAGAGGTAAAGTCTCCATCTTTTTTAAGGTTGCATAATATTCCATGGTGTACATATACCACAACTTATTAATCCATTTGTGGGTTGATGGGCTCTCTCATCCTCTTTCTGCCTCTGGCAGGCTTTCCCCATCTTGTGAAGAAAGCTCGCCCATTTCCAGCAGGAAATACAGAAGTAAACGCAGAAAGATGGGATGGAGAGAGGAAACAGAGAAAGGGAGAACTTTAACATCATCACCTGAGTCCCTGTATCCGTTCATACCCAAAGCCATTGCCATGTCCAGATTGCTGGTTAGGTGAGTTCATAGATTCCCTTCTTTTTCCGAGCTAGTCTGAGACTCTTCTCTGTTACCTGAAAGGCATCCACTCACCAGTCCTCGGTCCCCTTCTCAGAGGGAGTGGCTGAAATCTCTATTTTAGTGAGGAACTGAGTCTGTCACATACCTAAGCTCACACAGCCATGAAGTGGTGAGGCCAGGACCTGTACAATGTCCATGAGGGAGGCAGGTGGACAGAAAGATCTACAAAGGCATCTTCTGTCAGTCCATAAAATCTCCAGAATACAAATCACAATAATTTGAGCAGAAAAAGCAAGCACAAAGTCCGAAGTGCCTAAAATATGCATCTTTGTTTCCTATGATCTGTGACATCCTGAATCAATGCTTCTCCACCTTGACCTTGAGCACCTAACTCTAATCAGGAGCTTTCTGCAATCTCTGACACTAACCATTCTTCTGATTACTTTGCAACTTTAGCACTGGGGAAATGAATACCAATTCATTTTGCATTCATTTTGGGAGAGCCACACACCCAGCCTGTGTTTGCCATTGAAAACAAACACGGGGTCCTCTCCCTGAGGCTCAGCTTCTGGTGTGTCAGGACCATGGTGCTGGAAGCACAGGAGAGGGTGAGTGCAGCTTTGTTAGTAGCTAACCCCCTGGTGGATGACCTGTAGGTGCTGGGGCTCCGAGGGCTTCATTCACATCAACCAACCACGGGGCTCTTGCCTCACTGATTCCCGTGTCCCCAGGTGGAGAGAGCACATTTCACTCCTGCTGCAATGCAGGGCTCTTCATTAGCATCCCTGCACATCCCAAACAAGGAAAAAATGTCTTCTTTGTGTGTGTGTTCTGCTGTCTGACCAGCCCTGCCCTGCCCGCAGGGCACCTGCTTGGGTATTAAGTAGCTCAGAGGTAAAGCTCAACCATTGGGTTCCACGGCTTCAGCAGGACCAGCCAGGTCAGGCTTTCAGAAAAATATAGATGAACATGCCCCAAGGTTATGAAATGACAAGGGAAGAAGATTAGATGTAACAAGTTAAATGAAAATGCATGAAAATTTTACAGTCCTTTAAAACATACAGTATTATTTCACTTGGCCATTTGGCCATAGATTACAAATGAAGTGCTGTTCAACCACAGGGAGAATGTTATTTTCACTTCCGAGCGAATAATATTTTCCCACGGCTTCCCTTTCATTTCAACTGAGCAATGGGATGGGTCCCTATTGTTTTGTCAGCTCAACACCAGCCTCGTCTCAGGGCACCATCTCCCAGTCTCCTCGGCCCCTGACACACACCTGTGCCCTCAACCGACAGGTAGCACCACAGGGGACTGCCTGGAGGTAGAATGGGCCTCGCCCTTGGTCAAGAGAGGAGCACCTGATCCAAGCAGGCCAATCAGAGCCCTGGCCCAGGATTTGGGAACTGCAACTGACAAAAGAAGTCAGTCTCTCTCCGGGTGTCTGAAGATGAAGACTTGTAAATGCAGAAGCAGTTGGCAGCCCTGTTCCACCATGTGGACTGAGGAATCGACAATGCCAACCTGCAGAAAGAGAGTCAGCGGCTGGGAAGGGAGGGCACATCCAGACAGCATTCGAGCTCCTACTTCTAGCTGCTTGAGAGGCCGATCTATATTCCCCTTTTGGATTCCCTGGAGCCCAAGTAGCCTTATAATAAAATTCTGTTTTGGCTTCAACTCGCTTAAGTTGGATTTCTCCTCCTTGAAACCAGAGAGTTTTAACTAATATGAGAACATAGTCCTATTTCAGTCTCGCTTACATGCTAATCTTGAATTCCTCAACCCTTTTACTTTGTGACTTCAGCAGGAAAAAAAATGAAAGTGAAAATATTTGAGTTAGACTCCTATGCAAATGAGTCCGCAATCATCCTCTTGGATTGTTTCTTCATAGAACACGGGTGGAGGTTTCCTTCATACTGAAATGGATTAAGGACATGCTCGAAATAAAGGGAAGATGAGGTCCGTGGCCTGGCTGCGGATGGCGGATGGTGGCATTTTTATGATTGCCACTAAGCATTGGGTCTTGTGTGATTTGAATGCTCATTTGCAAGTGTGCTGCGGTCTCTACCTTACTCAGATGATCTCTGATCTTTAGGCCCTTCAGCAATCCATTTGGACGCTCCAGATCCCATGAACCAAGACCACAGCAATAGTCTTTGGGTTGTCCCCTTCTGGTTGAAGCTGCCTTTGTACCAGAATTAGCCTTTTGGTAGGCAAGGTCCTGTTTTGGAAGGTGGCAGGGAGCTGTCCAAGCAAGACTCTGAGGCAGCCGAACAGACAGAAAGCCACTTTGCTAATAGGGCTAAGGGGAATGACTCCCTAGCTAGGAGGCCTCTCAGGAGGAGTCTGTACTTGTTCATTGTTAGTCAAACAACCACCACCAACCAGAACAAAGGTGATTGTCCCTGTCACCTTTCTTAACAGCCATGTCTAGGGTTTTTAAAAAACAGGGACCTAAATAAGCTTTTGCCTTATATCTGTTTAGAATCGCTGGGTTTCTCCTACTAAAAAATAAAAATTAACGCAAAACCCATTAGAATTGACCAAAGGCAAGAAAGCACGTGTCTAGCACATGGCTACCATCCACAGGCAGAAATGTAGTTAGATATTAAAACCCACAGGCTGGTGGAAACGCTCCCTAGCCTGGCCCATGCCCTCCCTTTATCAGAGTGAGCGTATCTTTGATCACAAGGAGCCTCTGAAGCCTGAGCAGCATATTAGTTACCATTTCCACCCTAATTGGAAAGTATTTCTTTGTTCCCAGCCCAAGTTCGATCAGCATTTTAGCGAAACAAGTAAAAAAAAAAAAAACCCAAGAATTTAGAGCTGGAAAGAACCTGAAAGTCATTTGCCCCAAAAAGGTTTAAAGATGAAGAGATGGAGTCACTTGTTCAGGAAGGCACAGCTGGGTAGCACAGGACTTGAGGGCAGAGAGCATGTCTCCCCCTCACTCCCAGAAACAAGCTCTTTGTGGAACACTCTCAAGCCCTCACTCTGACCCTGACTGCTCCTGGGTCAAGTCTGTAGACGTCCAAGAAATCAAGGGCACTGGCTCTTCTACATCCCCCAGGGAGAAAGTTCCAAGGCGCTGGGGGCCGATGCGGCAGAGTTTTCAAAGGCCTGCAGCGGGAGCCCTGCTCACAGGGATGCAGTCCAGATGTCCTCAGGTCCCCTCTGCACACACAAGCCTCACGCTGCTACAGTCCACCCCCTCCAACCTCCACCTACCCCACGCAGCAGCAGAGCCGCACGAGGCTTTCCCAAGGCTCGGGCACACGTTCAAAACACACCTAGGAATGCCTCCAAGGACTCCTGCCTAAAAGGACAGGCAGCCCACGGCAGGACTGTCACATGGACACGGGCCTGTTCTCTGTCTGCAGGCCGCCCCTCCCCACCCCACTCCTGGTCACTTGTGGAAAGGCAAAAGAGAACAATGAAACTGCAGGGCACACAGACGCCAAACTGACACACAGCCACACTCGGGAGAGAGGGGCCCATCGCTAAGCAGCTTGAGTGGGAAAGTGAGAAAATCCTGGGGTTTTCACAGAGCAGGTGGAGTTGCGTACAAACAAGCTGAGCGTCTTGCTGATCATTAGGGATGGCACCTTTGTTCAGTTTCAAGAAGTTCGGTTTTGGGGGCATTTTTCCTCCTTGGAAAAGAGACTGTGAAGACAATATAAATTTGTTGAAGCTCGAGATGTGAAACATACTGGTGTCACGCTTCCCAGCTTTCCAAGTTAGGGATGGTAGTATAACTAGGCATCACCCGGCATCGACACTCACCTGTGCGGAATTCTGGCTTATCCCTGAATCCCAGAGCTGAGTCTAGTTCCTCCAGATTCACACACACACATAAAGAAATAGTTATCCTTCTCCTCACCCCTACTGTTTCATTGAACAATAGCGTGCCTGGGGCATTAGGAGTTGGAGCATCTGTCTGGGAGAACATGGGGAAGATGTCTGGATTCCCATTATTTCACACTCTGTGTATGGTTTATGTATCAGTTGGTACCTGAGCAGAGGTAGCTACTCCATACAGGCTGGCTAAGAGAAGAAAACTGTTCTCACTCGGATTCTATAAATTACCCATATTCTCACTTTAATATCAAGTATGCTATGTATTAGAGTGCATGGTTTGGGCTAGAATCAATTTGGAAGGCTGTCAAATAAAACACAAAATAGGAAAATAAATCCAAAGTAAAATTTATGACATGATTTTACTCCCATTACATTCCATTTAACAAATGCATATGTTTTACAATATCCTTAATAATAATTATTAAACATAGTAAAATACTTCCAAACTTGGCTCATTGCATAATTGTACTTCGAGTGAAAAAAAAAATTATCTGAAGCCTTGTCAATATGCCACTTCCTCCTCCCCCAGCTTTTAACAGAAGCAGCCTCCAGTGGAATAATCCAAGCTGTGTTCAAGAAGTTGGCAAGTAGGTCCAATTAAATGTGGTTTTACTGTATTCTGGCGTTTGCATATCTAGTTTGCCAAGAAGTAATCTTTCACAAAAAAAAAAAAAGAAGAAGAAGAAGAAGAAGAAAGAAAGAAAAAGAAAAAGAAAAAAAAAATCTGTACTGGCCCAGACACAGGCTGGATGGTGCAATGCCTCACATAACTTTACCCCATGACTAAGATAATCTTTTTTTTCTTAAATAGCTGCGGAAAATGTATCATACATCCATCGTATTCCTATATGAATCACAAAACACCCTCCTTTCTGGAGCTTCTTACATTTATGCATGACAAACTGAAATTCATCTTAACAGCTCTGTTTATTTTAATTATTAAACACAAAAGGTGTTAGCTTTTAGCCACCTGAACTTGATGTATTTATTCAGGTGTACTCCAGTTGGATTATCTGAACGAGGCTATAAATGATCCTATTGACTATTAAATACCGACCTGTCAAAGCTGCAGTCATACACATTCACTAACCTGGGTTCCTGAAACTCAGAGAGGAAAATGCTTCTCTGAGTCTGGCAGATGAAATCCCAGGCCGTTCCTCACTGATGTTTTACACATTCTTGACCCCTTGCAGCGGAGCTGACTTACATAGCGCCTTCCAGCTAAACAAAGCTCTACATGAACGATCAGCCATATCCAAAGTCCAGATGGAAAGCTGTCAACAAAAAGACTCCTTCCACTCAGCCTTCTGCATGATTCATCCCTGGCAGGAAGACAGGTCCGGAGATGGCCCCAACACCTCGGCTCCCATAGGTGAGCCAGAAGCACAGGTGCCCACTCCCCAGATCAGCAGGGAGGAATCAGGTCAGAAAATGCTGTAAAAACGCACAACCTGGCCTTCGTTCTAATCCATCATGAGCTCATTAAAAACACATGCAGAAATGGTTAAACAAAACCCCGAACCTTTTACAAAATTGCCAGTCTATTAGAAGGACTGAGCTCACTGCAAACTCTCTCTTCCAATGAGTGCAATGGAGCAGCTAATGTCCTTTGGACTCTTGTCTATGGTATCAAGCAGAGGGAAGTTTCTTTTTTTGTAGGGGGGGGCTTGTTTGTTTTCAGTTCTTGTTTTTTAACTTCTTTTATTTTAAGCCAAACTATTAAATATGCCAACCGAAAGAACCAAACGTATATCATTATAGCCATTGCCTTAAAAAAACCTATGAAAATAATAAAATGAAAAGGAAGATGTGTGTCATTATAGCAAGGGGAGAAAGAAGGGAGGGGAAATAGATGACTGTGGCTCGAATGCTTTTGTGCAGTGGCATTGCATCAAAGAGCAGAGTGGACACGCTGAATGGGGATTCTCAAGCCATCCAATACTTGGCCCCGTTAATGTGAAAAAGTTGGATCATAAGTTTGATCTGTGCAATATTTATTCAAAGTTGCTTCAGAAGCAGCGTTGTACATAGCAGTGTGGCATTCCATTGCAATGTAGGCTTTTACCAGGTGTATCTTCCTCCAAATGGATTTATTTGCTATGGTTCGGTATAACCATGGATTTGCATTGCACCAAAATGTGGCTGTGACAACACACAAAATCGCTTATAGCTGAAGGGAGGCCTGAGATTGAGATGCTCTGAGCTCTGATCTGGCACGTGCCACCTTCTCCTGGTGAGATCAGAGTAAATCATTTAAATCTCTAGGTAAATCATTTTAATACGTGTGCTGCCCTAGGGAGTTGTGCCTGTTTGTTATTACATGTATTAATCATGCTGTTTTTTATACTTATGATACAAGAATAAAAATGAACCAGATCTTTCAGTCTTGGTTTCTCCAGCCTTAATAGAAAAAAAAAAAAATATATATATATATATATATACACACACACACACATATGTATATGTATATAAATATCTGTATCTAACTTATGCCTTTGGACTAGAGATTTAAAAGAGCTTTGGGAAATTTGAGATTTGAGAAAGGAACCGGAAGTATGATATGTTATATGAGATTTGCATACCTAAGCAGGTGCATACCTACCAGCCCCACCTGAGAATGTGAAATCTTTTTCATTACTAAGGTGCTTTAATTTTCACGTAGAAATTGCTTTCCTTGGGGCCTGCTGAAAACGGAAATAAAGTTGAAACTCTTAGTGCTCGATGAATTTAAATCATAAAAATCCACACTGACCAAAAAAAAAAAAAAATCACATTGAGAGGAAAGGTTCAACACAAGGAAAAATTTCATCGTGTTATAAAAAATAATTATTATTATAATAGAGATGTCACCGCAAATTTATGTAGCATCTTTTCTCTGAGAGTTTAATGCTCTTGCCTGTTCATTGTCACATTATTCTAAAGAAGAAGGGAGATGGGAATTATTATCTTGCTCTTGCAAGTGGAGAAATGAAGGTCGCAGGGAGGGATTCCTTGAGTGTCTCATTGGTAGAGCTTCCTCCACTTTCTCTTGAGCTTTCTTTGTAGTCATGATGCTGACAGGAGGTGAAAAACATTCCCCAAAATCAAGGCCAATTTTCAGATTAAGTGGAGAAATGCTCAATCTTCCCCTTTCTGCTGCTGACAGGTTTCCAGGCCACTGTTTCTTCTCTCCCTCCCGCATGTCCACATGTCCAGCAGCAGTTCCGCCAGCCCTGCAGTTACCAGCCTGCAAAGAGCAGTGCCTCGTTGTGGTTGAACACATAACATGTTTTGGAAACCCAAGCAACCCTTTCCTAGCTGGGAACAGAGAGGGAGAGGATGTCAGTCAGCAGAATCCTGATAGGGTTTCAGGTCTTGCTGAGCCAGATGAAGCAGGGTCAAAACATGTCCTTCTCTGACACCCTCGGAGAATGCTCTGCTGTATATATTTTTAAAAGCGATGATAGGGTCAAAGTCCGAAAAAGATATAGTTATCATTCCAATCTTAGATTTAGTTGGTAAATTTATATAGCAGACAATGGGAAGTACCATCATGGTAAATAATCTATTTGCATAATGCAAATTTTATCACATAGGCACAAACAGGGTGCTGATTTCAGATTCAGACTTGATCCAAGAGGTTCCTGGATCAAGGAATTCAATCTTGGTGTGCCCCTAAGGAAAGAAAAGCCTTATCTGTAATATGATAGGTACCAAAGGTTTGGGAAATGTATGAAATATGTGCAAAGAACTTTGAACACCTTTTCCCTGTGCCTAGCCCGGTGTCCACTTTCAGGTGAATGAACTTGAAGTCGCTTTTGCTCTAAGGTTTTTGTGATTTTTAGCTTAGTCTCTGTGGAAGACCAGGGGATACAGGAGTCTTAACGGGAGACTATCACCCACTGGAGGTCTTTAAATAAGGAAGAATAATTAGACCACTCTGGCCGTTAGGTTTTTATAATTTGAACAACAAAATGGGTTCATCATTTCAAAAGCGACCAGTCCAGAAAGCAAAATTTTAAAATTCAAGATATAGAAGTAAGCTTGGAATTGTTTTTGTTTATACAGCCTAAAAGTTATGTTATTTTATGACAGATAAAAAATGATATATGTATTACTAAATAAGAATAACAACGCTGAGGATTGATTGCCTTTGTCTTTGAGGGCGTTATTTGACTGACTTTTAAGCAGAAACACTTCAATCACTTAAAATCCTGCCATGCTGGTCAAGCCTACAAACCGCCTGTTGTATTTTGACTAAAGTATTATTTTTACTGCAAAATAAGCACCTTTACAAAGCAAACTAAATAAATGATGACAAACTCCCCTTCTCTCCCTTTTTTGCACAGAAGTGATTCTAGTACTGGTTTGAGGCATCCCTCAAGTAAAATAACATATAAATAGAATGTGAGAAATCACATTTTGTAGATTTCACACTTACTATGAAAAGCAAAACTTCATTGTGACCCAACATATTCCCTAAATGTCTTTTTTCTTTTAACCTAAGGATTTCATCTAGTTCGATGTTGTTTATTACCATGAGGCCCCAGAAATGTCTCAGCTCCTTCATCTGTACACTCGGTTTTCCCTCAGTGGAAACACTCACTACGCTGGTGCAGAGTGGTACACAGGGCCAATCTCAAATGAAGTTTTCATTTTAAATTTCTTTCCATTTTTTCTGAGGGGTAGACATCCAGACACAAAACAACTTGGCTGGAAATTTAGTTGTGCAATGGTGTCAAAATCACTCGATGCATAAAATTTACCCTCTTATAGTAAATAAAGGGACATTGAGAAAAATAGAGAGCAAACTAGCAAATACGGATTTGAGCTTGAGTCTCAACAAAAATCAGAACTTAAAGGAAGATTTCATCTTCCAGACTTCGGTTTCTTCTGGTTTATTCAGTTGCAAAAATTTTGAGGCTCTGAAGCAAACTTAAAGAAATGGTATACTGAGGGCTTGTGTATAATGACTATGCTTTAAATGTAAACCTGTACCAATTCTCCTTCCTGCCACATGTTTACGCGTGAGACCTTCTTTCTCAAAGGCAGGTAGTTATAAAAATAACTTTAATAAATTAAGTTTTCTTAGGGTATGGCTCTATGCTCGAATTTCTTCCACTTGGTGAGGATTTTAAGCGACAGAAAAATCATTATAAATGAGAAAAAATGGATTCTTTTTACACTAAATACAAATAGAGGGCACTAACTTTTATGGTAGTTATGGCTCATAAGCAATGAATACTTTTCTTAAATGTTTTAATTACCACTATTGTGCTTTTCCGAAAACTATCCAAATAGACATCCTTAGAGAGCAGTGCTGTCTAGTAAACATACAATTGGCATTTCGATATTACCAAACAGCTCATTTACCAGATATAGTTCCAAAGAAATGGTCCACAGAAAAAGTATACATATATTTGGAGTCTGTTTTTAAGAACATTTTAAGAGATTCAGATGAAGAATCTCTTACTTTCATCAAAGATGATTTCCAAGCATAAGACATATGAAAATGTGAGGGTCTTTGTTACAATGCCCTCTAAAGTAAACTGCATGAAGTATGATTTTTAAAATAAAATGAACGTGTCCTCTTTTATAAAATAACACATATTAATAAATCATGTATGATTAAGATACATTTTCAAGTTCTGTCACACAGCAGAAGTTAGCTGCGGTTTGGCACAGCACATATAAAAGCTATGCTATTCTTTTAAGTTCAGTATTATTGTATATGTATTATATATCAAAATGAGAGATTCAGTCACCCTCTGCACGATTACCAATATTCAAACACATTTTTTTCATGGTCCACTTCAGATTAACTCCAAATAGACCTTTTACAAACTTGCATATTTGGGGGTGTGATATGACTTTAAAATTCTAATGTATTTATATTCACCTTGCATATTGACATTTAACAAAAGCTACTTGATGTAATGATGAACTACAGAGATTATAACAAACTGCAAATAAGTCCTTTTCGTGAATGGACTCTATGGGTGTCGCACGGCCTCTCCGAGCCACTTTAAATACCCTCACTGAAACTGTTAGTGACTAATGTGCTACATTTTAAAGCCAAATTGGGTTTTCACTCCTCTCCTGCCAAACTAACTAGAAAGAATGCCTCCTATAGCAAATTGCAAGTTTAACTGCAAACCTATTCCTAAAGATTAGAAAAGGAGAAACCTGATTTGGCAGTAGGTGCCCAAAAATTCAAGAAAATTTTTGTCTTTGAAAGGTTTTTTTTGTTTGTTTTTTCCAAACTACCCCTCAGCCAAAGAAAAGTAACACGCTCACCTAGACTTAGGAATTGTGATTAAAGTTACCGGGATAATTCATCTCTTCTCAAAAATAAATAAATTAAATACTGATTTCTTTCAAGTGCTTGAATATTTTAGAAAGAACTATTCTATGGCTCTGAAATATCTGGATAATTAATTCAACAATGTATTTAGTGTAAGCAGATAAATTGCACGGTATTTAGGCTTAGGAAAAAGCTTTTCATGCCATTGTTTCATTTCTCCAACCTCACCCTTTACAATGTTTTAAATTTGGAATTCAGCTTCTTCCATAAGAAATTACAATAGTTAATTAGTAAAGATTTTTCATGGAGTCAGTTTGCAAAAATACTAAAAGTTTCATTTCTAAAGTTTCTCTGAATATGAATTAATATTTCTGAAACCCTCAGTGTCATCAATAAAATCTGACTGCTTTAGCTATCATTTTATAATATTGAGAAAATTTAAGCGTGGAGCTAGAAACATACAATGTTTCTTTTTATAGAATTAATTGACTTGAAGTCAAAAGGTAAGTGGTTTCTACATTTAAAACCGAAGGCTCCCATACAAAGATATTTCTCTACGTTAAAAGGTAGAAAAATTTAACATGAGGGACAAAATAATTTTAGTGGCAAAAGACTTTACAGAGGAGGTAGCTTTTCTCTTCTGCATTTCAAAGTTTACACTTATTCATTTCACTGAACCTCACCAGCAATTTCAAACATTGCCAACATTTGTTACAAAAATTTAGATCACTGTCTACAAATTAAAATCTAGAATTTTCTGAATTTCCTATCTGGAGGCATGTAAAAATTTCCCTCATTACATTAGGAATCAAAGAATATTCTAAGCTTTATACTAAATATACTAATATCCTAAGCTTTATGGAAATGAAATGTAGGAAATTTTGAGATCCTTAAGACTGCTTTAAAAGAATGGGATTTTTTAAGTCAAGTTTATGTTTTTAAAAAAACAACTTGGAAATTCCAGATTTTTTCATCAGTGTTACGTCTTGGGCAAGAAACAAAAACTTTTCTTTGATGGTAATTAAAAAAAAAAAAAAATCAAAGATTTACCTGGAAAATGAATATTGTGAACATCTTAATGTTATACAATTTTCAGATAATGTTCACCTATTTCTAACCTTTCAATACCTGTTTGTAGATAGGTTATTGTCATGACAAGTCTGTTAAAGAAAAACTGTACTTGACTCACCTCTTAATCTGGTAACATGATTAACCAGAAGGAAATCCAAAACCAGTATCCGTAACATTTTGTTCTTCTTGGATATCCCTAGTATATACCTAGTACAGACTGCCGGGCCCACATCTGTATTTAAAAGAAACAGATGTTTTCAAAAGTAAATAAAACCATGCATTTAAAATGTACTTATGTATCAGCCAGATGTCGAAGGAGGAGGAATCAATTTTAATGGTTTCCAATGAGATACATGACAAATTAATTCCCTTTTTTAAGTGTGGCTAATAAACGCGTTTCATTTCACTTATCAAGCGTGATTAAATTGTGTAATTAATATTCTAGTTTTGCAAAGAATGTTTCAAGAAGTTATTCTACATCACACATCAAAATGTTGTTTTTATAAGTATATTCAGTTAAGTTCGTTAAAATAATGTTCCTCGTTTAAAATTAGACATTAGTCAGGGGAATTAAATTATAAACTCTCAACATCTTCAGGAAGCTTTGAGATACTTTGACCAATTACTGCAGGAACTGAAAATAAGAGTCTCCCCCCCCCACCTTTTTTATAAGCTTGTGACTGAACAAAAAATTGTTTTGTGAAAGTCAAGTGTATATTCCCTTTTCAGGTGAAACAATGTTTGGCGGGTTAACTCAAGTACAAGTTGCATATTCTCGAAATTCTGCCTCAACAGAAAAGATATAAAGGATTCCAAATTGTACTTTATAAAATCTTTGTGGACTCCTAAGGCCATCAAGGAGCTCATAATAATACATTTGCAAACTTTAGACTTCATAGGGTGCAGGTGCATCTACGGAGGTTAAAGATATACTGGCCTTACTATAGGGCCGTTTAATACAAAGATATTTTACTTAGTTTTAACAGTAGTAACATAGAACTGTATTTTCATGTGTATTTTTAAGGTTGGAAGTTGTGGACATTTAAGATCTCAAGATTTAGAAAACCTGAGTGTCCAGCCCTACTTGCACTTGGGGCTGTTAATGATTTCTCTACAGTGACCCCACACGTGAAGCATTCTGTCAACTCCCTAGGTCAACCAGCAACACTCCTTACCCTGACATAGACCCAGCCAGACAAGCATGACGTTGGGCTGATTGAAAAAAAGTCAGGAAGAGTTCTTTTAATGGTGCTTGTATTAATTACATTTTAAAATTTAAAACTTAAGAATTAAAAACCTGGGAACTTTTAAGTGTTCCCAGCAACAAAAAGGACGCACATAGCTCATCTTTGGAACAACCACATTCCTGCTAATTCAATTGCCTAGAACTCCAGTCATTAGCCAAGCAGTCTTCCAAATTAAGACATCCGGTCTCCTTCAATTTTCCACTTAAACCAGAACACAGAATAGATTTGACCAATCAACTTAGGATAAAATTACACATGAAAAGTGATTTACAGTGTATAGATTAGTAGTTGTACAGCTGTATTTTGAAAAATCTATGCTGCCACTCAAATTTCATGGATTCACAAGCTTCTAGAGAATTACCTCAACGTTCTTGATACGGATTACAGAAAATGGGTCACGTTTTTAAAATGTGCATTGAGTTTCTTCTTAAATGCCTAAAATGTTTACGTATTTCCGTTTGAGTGGTGTGTCATAAACTGAATAAAACTGACATTAAAGATGTCACATATGACACATACTTAGAACCTAGATAAGTCACAATAAAACTGCACATGAGATTCTCAGTTCATATAATTTATTGCAGTTAGCACACAGTTTAAAAATTCACCAACACACCAATAGTACAAAACTAAACAGCATTATAAGTTATTCCCCCCTCAGGAAAATAAAACATACTATGATTGTCAAAGCTAGATGTC
>CAUYON010173973.1:0-10163 GCA_963573935.1 Arctocebus calabarensis | reverse complement strand
GGCCCGCCAAACAACAATGACGGCTGCAACCAAAAAATGGCCGGGCATTGTGGCGGGCGCCTGTAGTCCCAGCTACTTGGGAGGCAGAGGCAGGAGACTCGCTTGAGCCCAGGAATTGGAGGTTGCTGTGAGCTGTGATGCAATGGCACTCTATCCAGGGTGATAGCTTGAGGCTCTGTCTCAAAGGAAAAAAAAAGAAAGAAAGAAAAAATTCAATAGAGCATAACTCTTTAAACAATACTAATCATTAACTGCCCGTAAGATACCATATTATTTTACCCTATGTTTTTGTATCTGCAATGAAGCCACAAAATTGGTTAGGATAAGGCTCATGATCCTGGACCAAATCATAGTCTCAAGAAGCATAAGAAAGAGAACTAAAGAACTGGGTGCAGTGGCTTACGCCTGTAATAACCAACAACTTGGATGGGATGATAACTTGAAGCCAGAAGTCAGAGACAATATAGGGAGATTCATCCTCCAAAAAAATGGAAAAGAGGGCGCCCATAGCTCAGTGGTTAGGGCACCAGGCACATGTTCTGGGGCTTGTGGGTTCAAATCTGACCTGGACCAGCTAAGAAAAAAAAAAAAAAAGCTGTGCATTGTGGCAGGCACCTATAGTCCCAACTGCTAGGGAGGCTGAGTCAAAAGAACCATTTGGGCCCAGGAGTTTGAGGTTGCTGTGAGCTATGATGCCACGACACTCTACCCAAGGTGACAAAGTGAGACGCTGTCTCAAAAAAAAATTTTTTTTAATTTAAAAAATGGAAAAAAATAACCGAGTGTGGTAGCATATGCTGGTAGTCCCACCTGCTCTGAAGGCTAAGGTGGGAGGATTCTATGAGCCTGGGAGTTCAAGGCTGCAATGAGCTATGGTTGTGCAACCACAACCTGAGTAATAGAGCAAGATCCTATCTCATAGAAAAAAAAAAGGGGAGGGGACAAAAGTTGTAAACCATCTCAGCGCCTGTGGCTCAAGTGGCTAAGGTGCCAGACACATACACCTGAGCTGGCGGGTTGAATTCAGCCTGGGCTGATAGCTGCAACCAAAAAATGGCCAGGCGTTGTGGCGGGTGCCTGTAGTCCCAGCTACTTGGGAGACAGAGGCAGGAGACTCGCTTGAGCCCAGGAATTAGAGGTTATTGTTAGCTGTGATGCCACGGCACTCTATCCAGGGTGACAGATTGAGGCTCTGTCTCAAAAAAGTCGTAAACATAAAATATGCCAAAAATCCAATAGCAATTCCATAAAGAAGAGTCGTAGTATAAGAACAAGTAAAATAAAAACAAATTTACAAAGAAACAGAGATTCAGCAGTATCCTAGTATGGTCCCAACTGATACTCTAGGAAATAATCAAATAAATGCAAAATTCAGAATAATAAGGTATTACAGAGAAATATTTTCAATAAAATACTGTAATTGCATTTAAGTTACTTGATGTCTTAAGCTAGAATCTCTGAAATAAGCCAGGTATAGTGGCTCATCCTTGTAATCCTAGCACTCTGGGAGGCCGAGGCAGGTGGCTTGCTTGAGTTCACGAGTTTGAGACCAGCCTAAGCATGAGCAAGACCTCATCTCTACTAAAAATAGGAAAAAAAAATCTCTGAAATAGATTAATTGTAAAGAAAATACCAAAAAGGGCAAATCCTTTTAAATCTTAAAATACACAAAACATACCCATCTTAATGCTCATAGAAAAAAAATATATTTGCTAATTTAAATGATCAGTTAAATATAAAGGTAGCTTTTTAATTCTGTGCATTTGTTTTGGCATTTGTTTTTTATCAACAAATTAAGCCTCTATGGTTGATAAAAGTAGCACTCCATGGAACGTGGACATACTTATAGTTCCTTTTATCTGGAAGGTTGAGGCAGAAGGATCTCTCGAGCCTAGGAGTTCAAGGATATAGCGAGCTGTGCTCCCACCCCTACACATTAGCCCGGGTGACAGAGTAAGTCCTATCTCTTAAAAAAAGAGTGGCTTAATATAAGTTATGTAACTAAGAAGACCACTTAACAGCCAAGTGACCAGTGTAATCACTTGAATGAAGTTTCTTTTTGTTTTTTGGAGGTTTTTTGTTTTTCAAAAAAGTTGAGACATAAGGCCAAGCGCGGTGGCCCATGCCTGTATTCCTAGCACTCTGGAAGGCTGAGACAAGTGTATTGCTTGAGGTCAGGAGTCTGAGACCAGCCTAAGCTAGAATGAGATCCCATCTCCAAAAAATATCCAGCATTGTGGCAGGTGCCTATAGTCTCAGCTACTTGGGAGGCTGAGAGAAGAGTATCGCTTGAGCCCAAGAGTTTGAGATTGCTGTGAACTATGACGGCACCGCACTCTACTGAAGGCAACAAAATGAGACTGTCTAGAAAAGAAAAAGAAAAACTTGAGATATAATTTAATATCACCCATTTAAATGGTACAATTCAGTGGTTCTTAGTATATTTAGAAGGTTGTGCAAATGATCCACCAGAAGGAAACCCTGTACTCATTAACAGTCACTCTCCATTCTTCCCCTGTGCTGGCAGCCACTAATCTACTTCCTGTCTCCACAGATTGGCCTGTTCTAGGGCGGCGCCTGTGGTTCAGTGAGTAGGGTGTCGGATATACCAAGGGTGGCAGGTTCAAACCCAACCCCTGACAAACAGCACCAAAAAAATAGCCGGGCATTGGGGTGGGCGCCTGTAGTCCCAACTACTTGGGAGGCGGAGGCAGGAGACTCGCTTGAGCCTACGAATTGGCGGTTGCTGTGAGCTGTGTGATGCCTCGGGACTCTACAGAGGGCGATAAAGTGAGACTCTTGCTACATAAAAAAAAAAAATCAACACCTGGCCTATCAGGTTGGCCTATCCTGAACATTTCATATAAATGGAATAATACAATATGGGATCTTTCGTGACTCGCTTCTTTCACTCAACATACACAGTAATGTGTTCAGGCTTCACACCTGTAGAATTTTCTTTTTAAACCAGACTAAAAGTCTGCCTTTTCAAATACACCGTGAGGTACAAATTCTTCTGCAGTTTGACACTCAAAGATAATTAAGTTCTTGAGGTACTTTTTGTTTCTTCTTTTTGACAGATCAACTTCAAATTTTAAAAACATGGAGAAGACTCAAGAAACAGTCCAAAGAATTCTTCTAGAACCCTATAAATACTTACTTCAATTACCAGGTAACAGTTCAATTACAGTTTTCTAGTTTTCATGTCGTAGTGGTAATTCAAATGTTAGCAAATATGAGGGACACTATGAAAGTTTTGAGATACACAAAAATTAAGAAATGTGAAATCATTTTGATTACTACATTTTCTCAAAATGATGGCCACAACATTCTGTGCACTTTGCATACTTGTAAACCCTTTTTTTGTTTTTGTTTTTGTTTTGAGACAGAGTCTAACTTTGTCACCCTTGGTAGAGCGCCCCGGCGTCATAGTTCACAGCAACCTCTTGGGCTCACGCAATTCTCTTGCCTCAGCCTCCCAAGTAGCTGTGACTACTCCCACCACAACACCCATTTTTAGAGACCACGTCTCACTCTGGTTCAGGCTGTGCTCAAACCTCTGAGCTCAGGCAGGCCACCCCTCCCAAGTGCTAGGATTACACGCGTGAGCCACTGCGCCCAACTCCTTTCCACTAATTTTCTTCATTTGCTGTAAGCTAACTTTCATAGATGTGAACAGCTTCTTCAGAGCCAGAGAACCTTCTTCTGCACATGTGATTTTTTTACTCTAGGAGCCAGGAAATAATCACATCAGGATTATAGGGTGGATGAGTCATAAGGTTAAACTTCTATGCACTCCAGGAACTGAATGGTGATACTGGCTGTGTGAGTAGACACATTGTCATTATACAAAATTGTTCCCCTCGGTCCTATCCTTGGCTGCTATTCTCGAAACTTCCAAAAGTTTTCGGGAACTTGCTGTTATTGAGCAGTAACAGTCCTTTGTTCCACCAGAGGAACATTTGCGACATGACTGCTTTTGGAAAAGAAAGTTGCCACCGTGGCTCAGCTTTTGTGGCTGAACAGGCTAAGGCATCAGCCATGTACAGCTGAGCTGGCAAGTTCAAATCCAGCCCGGGCCCGCCAAACAACAATGACGGCTGCAACCAAAAGATGGCCAGGCATTGTGGCGGGCGCCTGTAGTCCCAGCTACTTGGGAGGCAGAGGCAGGAGACTCGCTTGAGCCCAGGAATTGGAGGTTGCTGTGAGCTGGGATGCCACAGCTCTCTATCCAGGGTGACAGCTTGAGGTCTGTCTCAAAAAAAAAAAAAAAAGAAAGTTGCCACCTGGCCGCTTTCCCAGCGCTCTGGGAGGCCAAGGTGGGTACATTGCTTGAGCCCAGGAGTTTGAGACCAGTCTGAGCAAGAGTGAAACTCCATCTGCACTAAAAATAGAAAAACTAGCCAGGCATTATGGCAGGTGCCTATAGTCTCAGCTACTGGGGCAGCTGAGACAAGAGCATTGCTTGTACCTAAGAATTTGAGGTTGCTGTGAGCTGTGACACCATGGCATTCTACCCAGGCCAACAGAGTGAGACTCTTGTCTCAAAAAAAATAAAAAATAAAAATTTTGGAAGACTTAGAAAGCAAGGTATGGTGATAGGTAACTGTAGTGCCACCTATTCAGGAGGCTCAGTCAAGAGAATTTCTTGAGCCCAGGAATTTGAGGTTGCTATGAGGTAGGCTGATGCCAGGGCACTCTACCCAGGGTGATAGTGAGACTTTGTCTCAAAAAAAAAAAAAAAAAAAAATAGTTTCTATCATTTTCTTTCCAACACTTGGGAATGGCTTCACTTTTGTTGGTGCATTTTCATTGTGTATATAAATTCCACACTGACAGCTGATGCTTATTCTCTGAATGAAACTGATGAACCCAGGTTTCATCACCAGTAATGATGTCAGAAACATGTCAGAAACATTTGGGCACTTCTGGCAAATCCAGTTTGTAGTGCCATTTCAGTGTTCCTAAATGTTACTCAGTTGTTTTCCAGAAGCATGGTGGCGCTTTCCTCAATCACTGGTTGCTGGATGCCCACTCCTTATCCTTCAGTGAAGTTTGGCCTCTTCTAAATTCTTGAAACCAAAAAAAAAAAAAATTGTCACTTGGGAAGGTGTGTCCCCAAAAGCTCATAGCAAACACTCAAAAAATCATAGAAAATCATCCCACAAAAGTGCTCTCTTCCCAGCTCCATAGGTGAAATCAACTGGGTGCCACCTGACAGAAACAAATAAAGCCCTCTCAGCAACACTGCTAACCCACACAAATTGATACTGGGACGGATGAATCAGAAAGGACACAGTTGTCAACCATGTTTCTTGGAAGTAAAATGATGCACCATGACACTGTCTCAAAACTTCCTAGTGACCCTCATAGAAAAGGTTAGACTTGCTAGATCTTGAGATTTTCTAGTCAAGGTGATGCGTATGAGAAAACTGATGACTAGAACTTCGTAGTTTTTCGTTCTTAAAAGATAACTTTTGGCAGGTGCCACAGTACATGACTGTAATACCAGCTGCTAAGGAGGCTGAGGTGGGAGGATGGCTTGAGCTAAGGAGTTTAAGGCTGTCGTGCCCTATGATTGCACCTGGAAATAACCACTACACTCCATCATGGGCAACATAGGGAGACCCCAATTCTCTTTAAGAGAAAAAAGAGGTAATTTTTTAAGACAATAATTTAAAACATTCCTTGAAAAATAAAAATACTAGGCCAGGTGCAGAATGGCTCACACCTGTAATCCCAGCATTCTAGGTGGCCGAGGCAGGTGGATTGCCTGAGCTCACGAGTTCGAGACCAGACTGAGTAAGAGTAAGACACCGTCTCTACTAAAAACAGAAAAACTAGCTGAGCCTCATGACACCTGTTGTAGTCCCAGTTATTTGGGAGACTGAGGCAAGAGAATCATTTGAGCCCTAAAGTCTCAGGTTGCCGTGAGCTGTGATTTCACAGTACTCTACTCAAGATGACAGAATGAGACTGTGTCTCAAAAAATAAAAATAAAAATACTTAAAATACATATTTTTTTTTTTTTTTTTTTGAGACAGTGTCACTGTGTCACCCTTGGTAAAGTGCTGTGGTGTCATAGCTCATAGCAACCTCAAACTCTTGGGTTTAAACAATTCTCTTGCCTCAGCCTCCAAAGCTTTTGCAACTACAGGGACCTGCTGCAACCGCCATTTTTTGGTTGTAGTTGTTTGGCAGGCTCAGGCTGGATTCGAACCTGCCAGCTCTGGTGTATGTGGCTGGCACCCTAGCTGCTGAGGCACAGATGCCGAACCACTTAAAACATTTTAGAGCTAATCACAGTGCCTCATGCCTGCAATCTCAACAACTTGGGAAGCTGAGGCAAGAGGATCACTTGATGCCAGGAGTTTGACACCTTATCTAGGCAACATAGTGAGACCCTGTCTCTGAAAGAAAAAGTTATTTTTTTTTTTTTATTAAATAATACCTGTGTTCATTAATGTAATCATGGGTACAGGGTGCTGGTTTTATATACAATTTAAAATATTTTCGTCAAAAAAATTTTTTTCTTTTTTTGAGACAGAGCCTCACCCTGTCGCCATGGGTAGAGTGTTGTGGCATCACAGCTCACAGCAACCTCTAACTCCTGGGCTCAAGTGATTCTCCTGCCTCTGCCTCCCAGGTAGCTGGGACTACAGGCGCCCGCCACAACACCTGGCTGTTTTTTGGTTGCAGCCGTCGTTGTTTGGTGGGGCCAGGCTGGATTCAAACCCACCAGCTCAGGTGTATGTGGCTGGCGCATTAGCCCCTTGACCCACAGGTGCCAAGCCCAAAGAAAAATACTTTTTTTAATTTTGGTATTTCATTGGAAGTTTTATTCTTTTTTTTTTTTTTTTTTGAGACAGTCTCATTATGTCGCCCTTGGTAGAGTGCAATGGCATCACAGCTCACAGCAACCTCAAACTCTTGGGCTTAAGTGGTCCTCTTGCCTCAGCCTCCCAAGTAGTTGGGACTACAGGCACCCTCTACAACGCCTTCCTATTTTTGTTGTTGTTGTCATTGTTTAGTAGGCCTGGGCCGGTTCAAACCCTCCAGCCCTGGTGTATGTGGCCAGCGCCCTACCCACTGAACTCCGGGTGCCAAACCAGGAGGTTTTACTCATGGATGTAATACATTGGAATTTTTCACTATTTAGATCTTAGGGAAAGTTATGCAGATTTGTGTAACAACAGAAAATTTCACTTACTTTTGTATTCAAGTCTACTTTCCATGGCCATATTTTCTGTATTGTACACACATGCTGTATTTCTTACACTAGTTCCTTTGAGAGGCAAATGTTAAATGCATTTAAATCACAGTATGTGGAAACAGAGCCCACGTAACTCCAGTACAAGGGTATATTACCTGGCTTCCTGCCCCAGCGCCTGCCAAATCACATATATATGTTTGTTTCTGCTTTATTGCTTTTTTTTTTTTTTTTTAATTTTGGAACATGATAATTAGTAAACTCAATGAATACAGTAAATGGGCATTCTTGTAAAAAAAAAAAAAAACTTAATAGGGCGGTGCCTGTTTCTCAGTGAGTAGGGTACCGGCCCCACATACGGAGGGTGGCAGGTTAAAACCCGGCCTCGGCCAAACTGCATCAAAAAATAGCCGGGCGTTATGGCGGGCGCCTGTAGTCCCAGCTACTAAAGAGGCTGAGGCAAGAGAATCACCTAAGCCCAAGAGCTAGAGGTTGCTGTGAGCTGTGACTCCACGGCACTCTACCGAGGGCGATAGAGTGAGACTCTGTCTCTACAAAAAAAAATAATAATAAACCAGTTATTTGGAACTTAGAACACTTTTGTCATAGAAATAATATAAGAGGTAGTAAATTCTTTAACAACCGTAAAAACCTTTTTAGCCATAATGTGGCTAAACCATACTCTAATGATGCTCGCAACTCAGTCACAATAGACGCAGTGCACCCCTCAGAGGTATTGTGTGCACTCGGATTCTAAATGAGCTAGGAGGGACAGATGGAGTTAACAGAAGGCAAAGAGTGCTAGCTCCTGAGCTGCACCTTGAAACCATCATGATTAGTGTCATTTCTGTTCTGGCAGAACGTAATGGAGGCTCACCTGCCAAAATCAGTCCTTCAAAAGATGGAGGGAAGACAGAAATGGAGAATTCAAAGAGAAAGTTGTCTGCTGTTTAAGAAAAGCCAAAAGACTGTTACTCGGAGACATCGATTCAGCACTTAGTAACTTCACTTAATTCAGGGTCTCCTAGTGACAAACATGGCACTGTTTCTCCTTCATTCTACCTGTCACCTGTTGCTGAACTTCCTTTGTAACAAGTTGACGAATACTGGCTGGAACTGGGCTACCATACAATATACCAGTTATCAGTGCTTACGAGAGTCTCCTGAGAGTTTCCCACTCTGCTACCCACAAAGCAAGTCATTTTAACCATAATGGCTACCTATGCAATAAACTGTTTCTATAACTTTTTTTTAAGTTCTCATTACCTGGAAGTAATGTTTTAAGCCATAAAGTAACTTATTAAAATTCTTAGTTGGTACCTCACCTTTTTTATCAAATATGTTCTTGATCCATGATAGAATACAACCTCAAAGATTTTCCTAAGGAATTAGGATGTTGCAAAATTTATCACACACCTATTTTTTCCAAAGAGTTTCAGAGTTACTAAAACAACTTAAAGGTGGGCCTTTAAGGCTTTGCACCTGTGGCTCAAGTGCCTAAGGCGCCAGCCGCGTACACCTGAGCTGGTGGGTTCGAATCCAGCCTGGACCCGCCAAACAACAATGACGGCTGCAACCAAAAAATGGCCGGGCGTTGTGGCGGGTGCCTGTAGTTCCAGCTTTTTGGGAGGCAGAGGCAAGAGACTCGCTTGAGCCCAGGAATTGGAGGTTGCTGTGAGCTGTGATGCCACAGCACTCTATCCACGGTGACAGCTTGAGGCTCTGTCTCAAAAAAAAAATAATGAAATAAAAAAAAAGGTGGGCCTTTAAGTACTGTTTGTACTTTTATAAAATTAATCTCGATAATAAAAGATTATAGTAAGGATGATAAAAGTATTTTCTGAAATTATACTCTGGGAGGCCAAAGTGGGTGGATTGCATGAGCTCACAGGTTCGAGACCAGCCTAAGCAAGTGCGAGACCCCTGTCTCGAAAAAATACCCAAGCATTGTGGCGGGCACCTGTAGTCCAGCTACTTGGGATGCTGAAACAAGACAATTGCTAGGGCCCAAGAGTTTGAGGTTGCTATGAGCTATGATGCCATGGCACTCTACCCAGGGCAACAAAGTGAAACTCTGTCTCAAAAAAAAATAATTTTTTGAAACTAGTGAAGGGTATCAATTAATATTTGTTTATTTGCCCTAGTGTAAGTCCCCAAACCTTTGTAGTAGGAGGTGGAGAATGGTTTTAGGGAAGAAAGGATGGGGAAAGGGGGCTATGAAAAGGGAGTCAGTGGGCCAGCGCCTGTGGTTCAAGGAGTAACGTGCCAGCCCCATATGCTGAGAGTGGTGGGTTCAAACCCAGCCCTGGCCAAAAACTGCAAAATAAATAAATAAATAAAATTACATTTAAAAAAAGGGGGGAGTCAGTGATAGTAGTATCTTAATAAGGAAGCAGTAATGGTTTTTTAAAGTTTGAGGGGTCTCTGATGAGCCTCCATGTTAGAAATGATTTAGAACTTAGAACTATCAGGCCAGACCCTAGAGTCTCCTCAAAGGGGAAAAAAGGAAAAACCCGCAGTACCTGAAAAGCTATATATTGTACAGTTTTCTGTATACAGTAGAACCTCTGTAAATTGACCACCCAAGGGAGTGTAAGGTCAACATACAGAGGTGGTCAACATAAGGAACTTGGCCTGCTCTGTTGATACGTACACATACTTCACTTTCCAGTGTGGCTTTTCTTTTTCAGCTTATTGTGAGGGTACAAATAACTAGGTTACCATGTTTACATTTGTTAGATAAAACCCCTCTTGCAGGGCGGCTCCTGTGGCTCAGCGAGCAGGGCCCCGGCCCCATATACCAAAGGTGGCAGGTTCAAGCCCGGCCTCAGCCGAACTGCAAAACAAAAAAATAGCCGGGCACTGTGGCGGGCGCCTGTAGTCCCAGCTACTAGGGAGGCTGAGGCAAGAGAATCGCTTAAGCCCGAGAGCTGGAGGTTGCTGTGAGCAGTGT
>CAUYON010173966.1:0-58979 GCA_963573935.1 Arctocebus calabarensis | reverse complement strand
AGTGTATTTTTGATACTGCTTCAATTGCCTGGGGAGTCCTCCTCATAAAAAATTCACCCAGGCCAATTCCCTCGAGAGTTTTCCCTACACTTTCTTCTAATATTTTTATAGTTTCATGTCTTAAGTTTAAATCTTTGATCCCTGGTGGCCTCTTATTGACTATGTTAGACCAAGTTCAGTCCACTTATTTTCTTTCTTTGTTTTTATTTGATTTTTATAATACAAATCGCCTTCTGTCACTAGTGTGTGTTGGTATCATCCTAACTCATGGTAAGGCCTCTTACCCCAATTCTACGTAGGGTGAAGTCAACCTCATGCCTCAGCTACCTGGGTAGCTGGACTATAGGCCTGTAACAACATGCCTGGCTACATTTTTCCTCTTTTTTTTTTTTTATTTGTAGTTGTTGTTATTGAGATGGAGTTTTTCTCTGTTCCTCAGGGCTTGGCCTTGAGCTCCTGGACTCCTGTGATGCTCCCATTCTCCAAATTCTGCCTCTTAGAGTGACAGGTTTATAGCCATAACCCACATTTCTCACCACCATCATCACCAACATGAAGGGACTCAGTGCCTGGGAAGAACCTGTGTCCTCAATTCTCTAGTAGTAATGAGTGCCATTCTCATATGTACTTGTGCCCCAGAACGACCACTGGTCCTTTTCTATAATTCTAGATTTCTTTCTTTAATTTTACCTAGAGATACAGAAGAACATGATACAGGGCCATCACTAGACACTGTACCATCCTCTGGGTAGCGTGGCATTGCAGTTGTCGACAGCTGAGCAGGTCCAAGTGTGGTCCAAGTGTGGTCAAGGGGAAGTCTGAGACTCAGTGTTCACCATGATGCCTCCCCAACCAGTGAGCCTGTTCTTTCCAAGCTCATACTTGGATCAGTCAATGGTGTGTCTGTGTGATTATGTTTGTTTGTCAGAAAGAGAGAGATTTCTCTAGCAGCTGATGTTATTAAATCATTTGAATAGCATACTCCAGCTTCTTCCATGGAGAAAACTCTGCCTATGCTACAGTCATAGGCTTTCCCTCTCTGGCTTCTGGACAGGTTCTATGAATCTGTTTTCATGTCATTGCTCTTACTTTCTTTTCCCAGTCATCATATTTTAAAAATGTGAAGTATTTGGCATCTCCGGGCATGACTTCTGAGATTCTATTCTAACAAGACTGTCATTTTCTCTTATTTTTGTCTGTATCTTGATTAGGTCAGGATTATCCAGAGGCAGGTTTGGTGGACTTGAAAATTTCTGAGGTCCACCAAACTTGCCTCTGCATAAACATTGACATAGTCAAGATACAGACAAAAAGACTATGCTTTATGGCTTCAGTGGGAGTTAGGGACCTAGAGGGACACTTCTAGACTCTGGAAGCATTTAAAATGCAGCCCCAGTGTTTCTGAGACAAACTTTTGTTTGAAGACTGCACTTTGTTAGCTTTCTCCAATAGGCTAGTATCCTTCTTCCCCAAGCAGAGGCAATGTACCACTGCCATATTCCCCCTGTAGTTTTACTCTACATACCTTTTATGTAAACTTCCTTGCTTGTTGCTACTGCAGGGAAATGTTTTTGTTTTCTTAATAACTTATTCTTAAGTTTTATCTTTTTCTGTCACTTACTATTTTCTTTCTCCACACATCGCACACATTCAAGTGAACAGAGAACCATGACTCTTAATAAACTCCTAAAGGATCTGGAATGAATTTTGTCTCTTTCTTTTCTCCTTTCTTCAGCTTTTTTCTCAAACTCTCTATCCCTCTTTTTATTTTTCTTCCTCTTCTTTCTTTTATTCCTTCCTACATGTCAGCCACATTTTTAACACCAGAGCTAACTATGTGTGAACACTAAGGTTCTAGCCCCATCTTCTGACACTTGGATACGAGAGGTACACAAAAACACAGGGAGCGATGACATCCATGTGAAGTATTTTCCAGCATTAGCCTGTGTTTCCATAGTGCCCTGGGATGTACCAGTTTTCTTTGGCTACATTTAGTGATGGAGATCTGGCCACTCCAACACCTGCTGTCTACAAGATGTGCATTCTGTGTGGGTTAGCATGTTATTCCTTTTCTTTTTTAATTAAATCATAGCTGTGTACAGTAATGCAATGTCGGAGAACAATGTGCTTGTTTTCTATACAATTTGAAATACTAACAACAAATTGTTAACATCATTTTCACTGCATTTTCTTAGTTATTTTGTTCAGATATTTATATTCTACACTTACTACTTTTCACATGTACCCTTATAAAATACATAGTAGATGTGGTCCCACCAATTGTCCTCCTTCCACCCATCCTCTCTTCTCCCCTCCCCTCTTGATGGTACAATCCTATGTATAAGTGGTCAGGACGTATGACCTATAAGTGCACTTTTTGCACTTTTTCTCCTGGGACATCTGCCAAGAGTTGCTACTAGTCATCCATCTTCCTAGAATTCCTCCTAGAAAGACTTTTATATAATTAAAAAAGAACCGCCACTCCAGACTTTCTTAATTTGATTAGAATGCCTCCTCTCTTCTGTCTCATTGACTCCCACTTGCAGAATGGTCACCTTTAAGGACACTACTGTAGAACTGGAAAATGTATTTTTAGTTCTTTGAGGATTCTCCATACATTTCTTTCTTAGAGGCCATATTAGTTTAAAATTCAACCACCAATGTAAAAGTTTTCCCTTCTCTCCTTATGAAAGCCAGCATCTACACATTCAGGATTTTGTGATGTGGGCTACTCTGACAGGGTTAGAATACATCACAGAGTGGTCATGCACTTGCCTTTCTGTGATGATTAGGGATGATGAGCATGTTTTCATGTGTTTGTTGGCAATTTGTCTGTCTTAAATCATAGAAGTTTCTGCTCAAATCTCCTGACTAATTATACATAGGATTGTTTGCTCTTTTCTTCTTGATTAATTTGAGCTCTCTGTACATTCTAGTTACCAGTGCTTTGTTAGATTCATGGTATGTAAATATATTCTCTTATTCTGAAGGATCTTTTTGCTTCAAGTATTGTTCCCTAATTTATGCAACAGTGTCTTTTATTAATTCATATATACATAGATCTTGAATAAATTTATTACATTGCGGATTCAGTGTGTTGACTATTTGTACAAATTGTAGTGCTGACATCCTACTAATTAACATAGCTTTCACCTCATTTACTTAATCACAGTGTTAAGACATTTGTGTTCAATGATAAACTCACAATCTGCATAGATATATGCAGCAGATTTTTAGTTTATCGTTTCTCATTCATTTATATTTGATATTGATTCAATAGACAATCAGGTATTCTTCTTAACATTTTTTTCACCCGGTGGTGTTGTGACTTTTTTCATGCTGTCTTCTGGAAATGTTATTCTTTCAAGTCTTAATGTTAAATTTATTTTACCCAATGAGAGAGAATTATTTTTTTTGTTGTTGTTTGTTTGTTATTTTGTTGTTTGGGATTCATTGAGGGTACAGATAACCAGTTTGAATTGATTACTTTTATATAATATGTACCCACATATATTTGTGTCCCACCCACAAAAGGTGTACCACATCTTTTTACCACCCTGTTTTCTCCTTCCCTTTCTCAGCTCTCCCCATTCCCCACACTAACTATATACTAGGACCTTAATTGTTGTCACATCACAATTGAGTACTTAGGAGTTTTTTTTCCCCATTCTTGTGAGGCTTTAATAAGAATAATGTATTCTTGGCCATGAACTCCCCTGGCAACTGTGCGGGCCTGTGACTGGCCCCCGCAGGCTGACCCCTGGCCAGTAAATCACCTGGCTACAATGTGGCCCTGCACCCCAAGCCTGCAGGGCTTCCACAGGCCTGCCTTCTGCCAGGAACTAAGCCTACAACTGCCAGCCCACTGCAGGCCCGTCCCTTGGCCAGGAATTTTCCGGCACCTGCCTGGCCCAGCGCCCATGCTTGCCGGGCTTCTGCAGGTCTGGTGTCTGTAACAGACTCTGCCGGCGACTGCCATGCCTCTGCAGGTCTGCCCCCAGCCAGGAATTCCCCAGGCAACCATGCAGGCCTCCACCTAGCAAAAACAGGGCCCCTGCAGTGTCCACCCATGGCCAGTAAACTCCCTGGTGACCATGTGTACCCATGCCCGAGCCTATAGGGCTTCCACAGGCCTGCCTTCTGCCAGTAACTCTGATTACAACCATCAGGCCTCTACAGGCCCACCCTGGGCAAGGAACTCCCCAAGCGACCACCTGATCCTGCACCCCATGCATGCCCGACTTCCACAGGCCTGCTGTCTGCTACAGACATTGCAGGCAACTGCCAGGCCTCTGCTGGTCTGCCCCCGGCCTGTAACTCCCCTGGCAATTGTGTGGACCTCCATCTGGCACCCGCAGGGCCCCCACAGGCCCATCTCTGGGAAGGGACACTCCTGGTGAACACACGGGCCTCCACCTGGCACCTGTGGGGCCTCTGTAGGCCAGTCTTCTGGCAGAGACTCCGCCAGTCACCGCTAGGCCTCTGCAGGCCTGTCCCCAGCCAGGAAATCCCCTGGTGACCACCTGGCCCTGCATTCCACACTTGCTGGACTTCTGTACATCTGCTTTCTGCCAAGGTCTCCTACTGTGACCACCAGGCCCCTGCTGGGCCTCGGCCTGGCACCCACGGGTCCTCTGCAGGGCAGCCTTCTTCCAGGGACCCCACTGGCCACCAGCAGGCCTCTCTGCAGGCCCTCCACCAGTCAAAAACTTCCCAGACAAGCACACAGCCCTGCGCCCACCACTTGAAGGGCCAGATGCAACAATGAAAAACAACCATGGGGCAGAATCAATGGAAAAACTCTGGCAATATGAACAAGCAGAGTAGACCAACTGATCCAACTAAGGACAAGGCAGATACAGCACAAGATCTCCTGCAGAGGCAAATGGCTGAGATATCTGAAATCAATTCAGAATCTGGATTGCAAAAAAGATCAGCAGAATGGAGGAAAAGATGGGATTAGAATTTCAAGCAGTAATTCAAAAGATGACTCAAAAGATGTCTCAAGAATTCAATGAATTCAAAGACAAAATGACCAAAGATTTTGACACATTGAGATAAGAAGTTGCAGCCCTTAAAGATCTGAGAAATACAGTAGAATGCCTCAGTAACAGAATGGAGCAAGAAGAAGAAAGGATTTCTGACATGGAAGACAAAGCTTTTGAACGCTCTCAAACCTCCAAAGAGCAAGAGAAATGGAAGACAAAAATAGATCACTCTCTCAGAGAGTTCTTGAATAACTAGAAGAAAACCAATAATCGCTTCATAGGGATTCCCAAAAGTGATGAAGCAGCTTCACAAGACAGAGAACCTCTTATTCATGTGATTATGAAGAAGAACTTTCCAGACATGGAAAAGATTTTGAAATTCAGATAGCACACAGTTTCAGAACCCCAGCACAACTCAACGTGAATAAGACATCCCCCGGGCACATCATAATTAAATTCACTAAAGTAAATATGAAGGAGAAAATTTTCAAACAACCAGACGCAAGAAATTGATAACCTACAAGGGGAAGAATTTTAGAATGACTGCAGATCTCTCTGATGAAACCTTTCAAACTAGAAGAGAATGGTAATCGACTATTAATTTCCTAAAACAAAATAACTTTCAACCCAGGATTCTGATCCAGTCAAACTGAATTTCATTTATGATGGAGAAATTACATACTTTAATGATATCCACATGTTGAAGAAATTTGCTATAACAAAACCAGCTCTCCAGGATATTCTCAGACCTATCCTCCAAAATGGCCAGTGTAATCCTCCAACGCAAAAGTAAACTCATCCAGAAACTTTTTATCAGACTCCAACTTCCACAACGACAAAAAGATTAAAAATGTCCTCTAGATTTTCTAAAGATTTATCAATATTTTCAATTAATGTGAATGGTTTAAATTGTCCTCTGAAGAGGCATAGATTGGCCGACTGGATACAAAAACTCAGGCCAGATATCTGTTGCATACAAGAATTTCATATTACCTTAAAAGAAAAATTTAGATTCAAGGTGAAGGGATGGTCATCTATATTTCAGGTAAATGGAATATATTTATTTATTGTAAATATGCCTGAAGAAATATTTATTTAAGACCCGTTCACATTTCCTTTGTTGTAAACCTCAGTTCATATTCTTTGCTAATTTTCTATTCTTATCAGTCTTTTCTTCTTGACTTATAAAAACTATGTCTTTATTTTGAAAACTACTGTTTTTTTTTAACATAATTTATAAAATATTTCTTCCAGAATCTTTAATTTTGATTTTACTCATGCTGTGTCTTATGATGAAAGATATTTTAAATTTTACACAGCATTAAATTGATTAGTCATTTTTATGGATTTTTTTATCATACCTAAAGATAATTAAAGTTCTGTAATTTTCTTTAATATTTTAATGTTGGATGCAGGTACAATTTTATTTGTTTGCTTTTTTCTTGGGGCCAGTTGTTAAATAAGTATCCATCTTCATTACATTTTTGAATCAGTTACACTGTGTTTTGCTCTAAGATATTTTAGAAAGAAATGCATTTCATCTTACATATAACTACATAACTGATCCTGTTTCTGGCTTTGCTCAACGTACAAGGCATTCAATTTAGTCTAGTTTCTTTAAAAAACATGATTCTTTTATAGATGAAAAAGTATTTAAAAATCTATGTATTTTAAATCCTGCTAAAACTAATTGATTTTTCAGTGATATCTAGATTCTTCTAGTAACATATGAATCCAAACAAGGGCTAAATCATGGTAGTGGTGGTAGAAGATATTGAGAAAGAGAATTTGACACCTGTCTATGTCAGTAGTCTGGAAAGACTACAGATGCATGCCTGCTGTGCAAGGGCACTGCAGTCCACACCACCAACAACACACAGTATCAGTGATAACAAGAAAAACTAATGACAGCTTAGGAGCATAGGAGAAACAAAGCATAGGTTCCCCCCAGATGAGGAACAACCAGTGCAGTTATTCCTGGACCCACTCTTAGACGATTCCTATAATTTGGTTTAATACTCTGTGGCCCTGTGGTCATCATTTTGACTTTTCTTTTTTTTTTTTTGAGACAGTGTCTTACTCTGTCACCCAGGTCATCATAGCTCACTGCACTCAAACTCCTGGGCTCAAGTGATCCTCCTGCCTCAGCCTCCCATGTAGCTGGGACTATAGGTCAATGCTACCATGCCTGGTTAATTTTTTTTCTTTTTAATTTTTGGTAGAGATGGAGTATTTCTCTTGCTCAGGTCAGTCTCAAACTCTTGACCACAAGTGATCTTGAAGCTTGTTGAGGCCTTCTGGAGTGCAAGAACTATAGGCGTGAGCCACTGCACCTTTGAATCTGTGGTTTGTAAGGAAGTCCAGTGAGACAATGGAGTATGCAGCAGGACTGCCAGCTTAGGCTCCCAGTGGTGGACTCCTCCCACTTCCCTACCTCCCCATGATGGTTTCTCAGACACCTGCACCTCCAACCAGTGGTCTGGCAGGTAGCAGACCTTAGCAAGAGTATAGGTGCCCAACATTGTATGGTGGGGCTCAGCAACCTGTGAGAGTCCCTAGATGCCTTGTGAGTGACCCTGTAGCCGGTGGCACCCCCTCAGCATCAGCTTCCATACCTAGAAGACCTGTTCTTTCTATTAATATTTCCAACTTTCTTAAACTTGGTTAGTGCTTGCCTGTTCTGGCCAGTTTAAGGCATCTTCCAGTCACCAACCAGGATGATTTTATTATTTTATATTGTTATGATTCCACTTATGAGTTAAATATGCAAATATTTGCATTTGGAACTGGCATTTTATGATTTAAAGATGAATATTTAAATTTATGCTAATAATTAAACCATTTGATTTTCCTATACCTAAAATGACTTTAAGTAGCATATAGAAAGAATCATGACATTTAGAGAGACTGCAGAAGGGAAACACTTCAAAATGTACAATTAATGATACTTTCTGCCCTGCTTTTTGAACAGAAGGACCTGCATTTTCATTTTGCCATAAAGCCTGCATATTATGTACCCAGCTCTATCCCCACGTCCTTGATAAATCCACAGGGTTCTGCCTGAATGGGAGGAAATGGAAATAAGGAAAGAACACTCCAGAAGATAAAATCTTGCCCTGAACCACTTGTGATAGCCACACGAGAGCCATGAAACCACTATCTGGGTCAGAAGTCCCACGTTACATACACACAGCTCCCCTCCCTTGCAGTGATTTTCCACTGGTGTGCTGTAGCACACTGGTGTGCCATGAGAGGATATTAGTTGTACTGGGAAATTTTTTAAAGCTCATTAATTAAATTATTTTTGAAAGAAGTTCAAAGCACAGTAAGTATACTCAGTTTTTAAATCTTTTTTTAATCAACATAAGTTAAGTGTGCTGCAGAAGTTTAATTATAGGTTCAAGTATGCTATGAGATTAAAAAATTTTGAAAACACTGTTCTACAGGCTGCCTACAATTCTTGGCTTATGGATCCTTCTTCCATATCTAAAACCAGTGATGTAGCATCTTCAGATCTCTCTTTTCCATCCTCACATCTTCTTTTTCTCTTCCTCCTCTGCCTTCCTCTTGCTGAGGATGCTTGTGATTATATTGGCCTACCAGGGTAATCTAAGATAACACTCTCATCTCAAAATCCTGAATTGCATCAATCTCCAAAGTCCCTGTACCATGTGAACTAAGGTATTGATAAATTCTGGAGATTAATAGCCTAAGATCTAAACCCTGTCTCTACAAAAAAATAGAAACATTACCTGGTTATGGTGGTGCACACTGGTTGTCCCAGCTACTCTGGAGGCAAGACAGAAAGATTGCTTGAATTCAGGAGTTTGAGTTTGCAATGAGCTATGAGGAGACCTCTGCATGCTAACACTAGCATGTGATGGGCAAAAACCTGTCTCAAAAAAAAAAAAAAGGCAAACAAAAACCCACAAAAATTCTGGAGATTAAGACACAGACATCGTTTGAGGACTCTTATTCAATGTACCACAAAATGATGACACTCCCTATTTTGCCTGTGAGTGAGGGACTAGCCATTTGCTTGCACCCTAAGTGCTCTGAGATTGCCCTGCTAGGAGAGAACCTATGCCATCTACTCATTTTTCATTTCTGCTTTTACTGCTTGGCACACCCATGCGTATGTTTATGTGTATTTCTACTTGCTCTGGCTATGTCATTCCTCAGCTGCTATTGGTTGAGAAATCAGACAAGCAAGCTTGTTAGTTGCATGACTATAATAAATATACATAGATGCTTAAATATAGGTGTAAAAGACATACCTGTCAGCCAAGAGGTGCACTTTTGTGCATGTGCAGTCTACTTAACATGGGATATATTCAGATGGAAGACAAGCAAAATTCCTTAGCTACATCATTAAGGAATGTTTAAAGCTATCCAAAATGGGCACCAAGACATTTTACTGGTAGGAAAATCTTTTATTTGATACTCAGTTTGGAAGGTAAATTTTCCTTTCCAAATGAGTAGCATGTTGGGAAAGGTATGGGGTCAGATAAGGAAAAAAAATGGGTGAAGAGGCCATACTAAAAAGACAAATGACAAGGAACATATTTGGAGGCAAGAACCATAAACACAAATACTGTAACAGGTGTTGTAAGGTTTTTGATATAATAAATTTTCTATTCCCAGGAGAAAAAAAGGGATGCAATGGTATAGTATATAAAAGAAAAATATCCATTTCTCAAAGTGTCAGTTTCTATAAAAGACAATTCAAATTAATCAACAAGGAAAAAGCAAACAACTCCATTTATAAGTGGGCAAGAGACTTGAACAAAACCTTCTCTGAAGAAGACAGATGAATGATCAACAAACACATGAAAAAGTACTCATCTTCCCTAATCATCAGAAAAATCCAAATCAAAACCACCCTGAGATATCACCTAACCTCAGTGAGAATAGCCTACATCACAAAATCCTAAAGCTACAGATGCTGACATTGATTTGGAGAGAAGGGGACACTTTTACACTATTGGTGGGATGCAAACTAATATAGTCTCTATGGAAATAAGTATGGAGAATCCTCAAAGAGCTAAAAGTCAACCTTGCATTTTATTCTGCAATCCCATTACTAGGTATCTATCCAGAAGGAAAAAAAGCCATTTTATCATAAGGACATTTGCACTAGAATGTTAATTGCAGCTCAATTCACAATTACCAAGACATGGACTCAACTCAAGTGCCCATCAACCCATGAATGGATTAATAAACTGTGGTGTATGTATACCATGGAATATCATTCAGTCATAAAGAATATGGAGACTTCACATCTTTTGTATTTTCCTGAGGGAGTGGAAGCACAATCTTCTTAGTAAAGTATTACATGAATGGCAAAAGGAGTATCCAATGTACTCAGTACTAATATGAAACCAATAGATAAACAACTGCATGCCCACAGGAGAGACAAACACAATTAACTTCAAATGGGGGGAGGGAAAGTGGAAAGGAGTGAAGGGCAGGTGATTAGGAAGCTCCCACCTAAGGTGCATGATGTAAGGGTATACCGCACACCCCTGGGTGAAGGAAGGGCTCAACTACAACAAGAACTTGACCTGAGAAATACAATGTAATCATTTGTACCCTCATATTAATCTGACAATTTAAAAAGGCTAACATAAATAAAGAAGTGAATAAATAAATAAATATATCTTATTTTGAAGAAGAAAAATTGTTTTATTTGGGAATAAATTAAATCATGTTTGCTTTTATAGGGGGAAACATGTTAACAGTAACTATTTGAACATGCTACGGTTTGAACGTTCCCTCAAAACTCATGCTGAAATTTAATTACCATTGTAAGAGTAGTAAGAGGTGGGACTTTTAGCAGGGGATTAAGTAATGAGGTCTCTGCTTTTATAAATGGAGTATTCCCATTAGTTACATGGGCAGCCGGCCTCATTTTTCACTCTGTCTCAAGTGTACACACACTCCCACCTTTCACACATCTTCCGTGGGAAGACCTTTGACAGGTACTGAATGCTGTTAAACTTCCTAGTCTCCAGACCATGAACCAAACAGACTTCAATTTTTTGAAACTTACAGTCTGTGGTATTACTTTGAAGGGGCAGAAAACAGACTAAAACAAACATTCAATTAGTTTTCAGTCATTTTACTATTTTATATCTGGATTTTTATATCACATCTTCACTTTTCCTAAGCTAATTGTTTTATTTATGTGTGTTTTTCATGTATCTAAATTATCTCACTGAGTAACATTTCATGAAGTCTTTGCATATCTGGGAATGCAAGAATAAATCTCAATGATCTCATGCATAAAATATAGCAAGGCTGAATATTGAATTTGTTCCCATCAAAAGGTCTCCAAACCTCTTCTTCAAAATCTCATTAAAAAGTGTCATTTACTAGTTTGCAGTCCAACCAATGGTACAAGAGTTAGTTTCTTTCTCTCTATATCCACGCTGCTTCTGTTGTTTAGACTTTATAATGTTAGTCATTCTTACTGGGGTTAGGTGACATCTCAATGTGGTTTTATTTGCATTTTCCTGATGATTAGAGACATTGAGCATTTTTTTTCACTTATCTGTTGCCCATCAATCTATCTTCATCAGAAAGTTTCTGTTCTTGTCATCTCTTTTGAACTGATGAATCTTTTCATCTAGTGCTTTTTGTTTATTCTTATGTATGTGCAAGGTGGCAAGGAAAATACAGAGCCTTGCCAAAAAATCCTCTCTGTGTTTTGAACAGTCTAAGGGTCATTGACCCAGACCCCCTCATCTGTACCTGCTGTCCTGAAGAGCAAGAAAGCATCCAGGCCAAGTAAAACTTTGGAGTGAGAGCCACAGCCCTCAACCCTGGTATGCTTCCTAAATCAAGATCAATTTCTCACTCATATGGCCAACTCTTACATACAACATACACCCTTTTATCTTAGAATTCTAGTAGGGATGTGCATCCACTTATTTACAAGATTTGTTTTCTTTTTGTATATTATAAAACAGAGTTTACCACTCTCTTACCTTAATTGCCTACTCTGTACTCTTTCTGAAATCCAAATAGCACTATTCTAGGATCCAGAGACCTCTGTTATTTTTTCTTGAGCACTTCATTGGACATGAGTTAGAGAGAAGGTAACAATAAAGGTGACCAAAGTATCATCCTAAATGAAATCTTCAGGGTTGCCTGTGCTAGAGAGGCCTGATAACAAGATAGGTATCTTAAAGAACTCTAAGTCCTCTCCAACCAAATACCATTTGGCACAGGCCATCTTTCCACATTTCTGGGAAGAGGTTATTTGTGCTGAATAAGCCTCAAAGATGGTGTGACTTGATCTCATTTTACTACTTTCCTTCTGTCCTCCAAGTTTTATTTTTGTGGCCCTCCATATGTGTCCATCCATCAGCTTCCTGCTACCAATTACTTGACAACTAAAAGAAAAATTGTATTTTCTTGCTGACGTCCAAGCTGCTTAGAACAGGTACCAGTCTTATGCGTGTGCCCTTGTTTTATAATTAGTTCAGGGTTATAAACCAACATAATGTCACTGACTATCTCCTTGGTAATTGCTGTCATCGTTTCTTAGTAAACCATTCTCGGCAAGGTGCAAGTCCTGTTTGATGTGTTTCTCTACTGTTGAATCATCCTGTTACAGGTATTTGGGAATCTCATCCTTCTTCCGGAACATCTACCTTTCCTCAAATCTAACTCAGCAAGGTCTTTTAAGCAAAAGCCTTTTACTTTCTATTTTCTTCTCTCCCTTAAGGAAATTATGAGTCAGACAGACTTGAACTTAGACAGAGAGATTGGCTAGAGTGGGTGCCTTTCATCTTCTAGAGAGAAGAAGCTGTAGAGACTGAGGAAGGGAAGGGACTGGGCGAGGAGGGAGAAGGATCAAGCTGATCGATTTCCAGTATTTGAGGCTGTTTTTTATTTGTTTGTAGTTTGACATCATCATTTAATTAGAAATACAGAAGATTTTCAGGTGGTCAGACTTCCCCACCATCAAAGACATATAAAAGAGCCTTCCAAATTCAAATTAAAATGTTATTAAAGACAAAAGTGTGTTTGGTTTATCTGTGTTATAGTGCCCTGGCAAAAACACTGCCAGATTCACTGAGTTTGCACACAAAGAGAGTTGGAAGGAAAGGAGGAAACATGTTCACCTAGTGCCTTCTACATGCCAGACCTTAAGCATGCCCTCTTCCTTGTTCATTGCCAACTAACACAGAGAGGTTTCTCTTTATACAATTTGCAGAGGAGGCCCACAGGGGTTAAGTAATTTGTTCCAAGATCACAAACCTAGTAAGTGCCAGAGCCAGGGTCTGCATTGCAATGTCTCAATTCTGTGAGCCTGTATGATTTCCTCTCAAACCTGCTTCATCACATTACTGCCAAGATCAGCAAACTATGGCATCTGGGCCAAATCCAGCTTGTTACCTGTTGTCCTAAACACATCTAAACTCACACATTTGCATATCGTCTGTGGCTGCTTTTGTGCTGCAAAGGCAGAATGAGCAGTAGGGACAGAGACTGCATGACCCATAAAGGCTAATAGTTTGCCAGTCTCTGCATTACCACACTGTAGCATGGTCCAACACTTCTCAACCTTGAATTTGCATTTAAAACATTTAGAATCTTGTTAGAATTCAATTCTGATTCAGGAGGTGTGAGGTGGGGCCCAACATTGTGATGTCCATGTTGCAGTTCCATGAGTCTTACTCTGAACAGATGTGGTCAGTAACAGAACAACCTGAACAGTACTGTTCACTTTTCTCTGAGTTGTCCCAGGCTGAGAGCAGAAAAATACCACTTCTAGTCTCCCCTCAGGTGAAGTATGTATTGATAACCGAGTTATCTTTGATGTAGAGCTCACACAACCTCTTTGTACAACCTCTTCGTTCAGAAAGGATTACAGAAAATAAGGAAAGAAGGCTGGGGCTGACACCGCTACTGATCGGCTGTATGATCTTGAGAAAACCAATGCAGTTCTGGTGTTTCCGGCCCAAAGTGGATACTAATCTTCCAAGTGTACACCTCTGGTTGTCAATCCTGGCTGTACATCAAGATTCCCTGGAGCTCTTTGAAACATTTCAATGTCCAATCTTAGAAAATGTAATGTATTGGTTGAAGGCAGTTATTCTCATCCTTGGTTTCACATGAGAAGCTTTTCAAAAATTCTAATGCCTAGGCCACACCTACACCAAATACAAATAAGAATGGTTCTGCAGGTTTGTTTTTAAGTTGGAATAGGTACCTTACCTATTCCTCTCTTACCTGTAACACTGTGATAGCCTCTTTTCTGCAGTGTGAGTTGTACATCAGTTGGATGTTTGCAACTTGGGGATCACCTGTATGTCATAATCTCTGAGGGTAGGAGCCAGGGACATCAGTGTTTAAAAATCTTTCCAAGTGATTCCAATATTCAGTCAAGATTTGGGAATTACTAATCTAGGGTGAAAGCTGGACATTCAAGATTGTATTCGTTCCTGTTTAATTGCAAGACAATTCTAATGCACTAAAAGTATTGAGGAGCACTGATCCATACTCTCATATGGTATCAGGAAAAAAAAATTACATAGTGACTACAGGGAACATCTCAGTAACGAGGCAAACTAACATCCTGTGTGTCACATCATGCTGAGGACAGTATCACTCCTGTGATATTATTGCCAGGAGGGCACGACCTGCATGTACTCATGAGGAAACATTGAGCAAACAGAAACTGAGAGGCATTACAAAAATACACAATGTACGGCACTTCCCCAAAAATGTCAATGTCATTTATGAAAGACAAAGAAAGATAGAGGAACAATTCTGAATTAAAGGAGACTAAAGAGGCATGGCAACTAAAGGCAGCATATTAAACCTGCCCAGAAGAAAAATGGTGTAAAGAATGTCATTAGAAAATCTGACCAAATTTGAATGTGGACTGTGGATTAGACAAAAGATTTGTATAAATGTCAAATTTCTTGATATCGATAACTATACTAAAATTAGGCAAAAGAATGTTCTGTTATTAGGAAATATATGCTATAAAGATTACAAGTAGAGGGGCATGATGTTTGCCACTTATTATCAGGTGGTTCAGGGAAAATATTTATGTATATAGAAGGGAGATTACACAAGTGAGTAATAGAGCAAACGTGGTTAACTGTTAACAAGTGGTGAACCTAGGTGAAGGCCGATGAGAGCTCGTCACATTTTCTTGCTTCTTGAAAATAAATCATGGTAAAAGTATGAGAGTATATTGTATCATTTTTGAAAGTTTTCTGTAAGTTTGGAATTATTTAGGAAACAAATATTGAAAAATACCAAATAAGTCTGGGTACAGTGGCTCACACCTACAATCCTGGCACATGGGGAGGCTGGGGCAGATGGATTGCTTGCGTTCAAGAGTTCGAGACCAACCTAAGCAAAAGCAAGACCCTGTCTCTAAAAATAGCCAGTTTGGTACCTGGCTGCCAGGGTCCCAACTTCCAAGGAGGCTGAGGCAAGAGGATCACTTGAGCCCAAAGACTTTGGGGTTACTGTGAGTGATGATGCCATGGCACTCTACAAAGGGTGACTGAGTGACACTCTGTCTCCAAAAAAGTGTATATATATACATATACATATATATAAAATAATCCTTTTTAAAAAATAGAAACTGTTTGGAAATAGCCTAGCTAGATGGTTATTAACTATATGGGTATAAGGCCTAAGGGGAGAGAGTGATCTTTGACTCTGACCAGGTGCTGCTTGACATGGCCTTCTGGGTTATACATCTGGTTTGTGAATGACACTGACCGTCTTCTTCCATATCATCCAGGCATAGGGTTGACAGCTGCAGTTCTATGTGCCACCACCATGCAGGTGGAATAAGTGGTATACTTGCAGCCCAGCACAGACTCAGGAAGCAGGTTGGGGATACAGTACTACCTCCTGTGGAGGGAAGAACTGCCCTTGCTCACTCCCATTCTGCTACTTTCACAAGAACCTTGCTCAGAACCCTTCTTCCTTTCTGGGTTCAGGTGAGAGGGCTGCCTGGATGGATGCCATGTACAGAGTGGTGAAAGCATCATTGCTGGGGTCCTTGACATGACAATCATAAGAACTGGAGGGTCTTTGCCTGGAATGCAAATTTAAATTGTGTTATTAGCAAAGCTACATGTACCTAAGCTCCTTCATAATGTCCTCATTTTATCATTCTGGTTTTGAGAACTCCTTGCTTCTCCCTCTCCCTGTTTGGTGATTTAGTCACAGCACCAGGCTTGAAATACTTCTGCAGCTGGCTGGAGATCAGGCCTTCAACTTTAGCCATGGGTAGTTTCTAGACCCCTGACTCCTAATACCATCAGTGTTCTGGCCTCCAAACCTCATCCTGCTTTGAATCTAATCCCCAGCCTCTGCCAGGTTTCTCATTTTTGACTCCTTGTTTTGTCTTTTGCTTTTACCTCCACACAACTCCTTGGAAACTGGTCACTGTTAGAACTTCCCTAGCCATTTTCAGAGGAGGAGAATGAAGGACAATATAATTAAGTAATTTGTGAAAGTCACACAACTAGTAAGTGAAAGAGTCAGGGTTGGACTCACCTGGCAGACTCCAGATTTATGACGTTTCTACTATGTTATTAAAATTTTCCTCTTCTCCTTGTATTCAGAGGTATAATATCCAATAAAAGTAACCAATGGCCTCTCTACTAATCCACCAATTAGGGATCTAGAGCTGGACTGTGTTTGATAGTTACTACGCCTTGAGGAACAGCTGCCAGGAGTGAGGGGAGAGGATTGGGTGTGTTTTCTTCCCTCCACTGAAGATGATTATTCCTTTGAGGTAGATAGAAAAGGCAGAGGTGTGATTCCAGTGAAAATATAATTTCCCTATTTATGCAGTATGAGATACTTTGAAGAAGGATCCCTATGAAAGGTAGCACCAACATTTTAAAGCAAGGTCTATTCTTCCAATACATTCTTTTTTTCTCCTGTCTGGATACTGGGTTTAGTGGAAAGAAACTTATGTGCGGAGACACACAAGCACAACTGAACTCAGGCTGCTGTTTTCAGGCTAACCCTGGTTTCAGCTGCCAGAAATATCTTTTCTAGCTTATTTCATTTCAGTGTCTGACTTCTGTTTCAAGATGTGAGTGCTGAATTAACTTTTTCCAAACCTGTGCTAACCCAGCTCATCCTTGGTTTCAGCAGCTTGAACTTGCCCTTCCACAGATGGTCTCCCTACCTCCCCATAGTAAATCCCTATAGCGACAGTGGGTCTGAACTTCACCCTCTGACTCCTCCCTGGGACGCCATCCTCACATTCTTCTTCTGAGATTGCCTACTCACTTAACTTACAGATAAAGATTTTAAAGCCCAAGGACAGGATGTACTTTGGGCTGGAAATTGGACAACCAGTAGGTGACAATGCTAAAACTAGAAGGTCAGGTCTTGACCCCCTGACCATGACTTTTTCCACTCCTTGTGCCTTTGAACCAGACAGTTTCAAAGGAAAGACAACTGTGTCCTGACTTTGTAGTCAAAAAATGTGGGTAAAAGCTCTGGCTCCATCACTTGAGGCTGGTTATGAGGATTAAAGGACACAGCACATTAAAGAGTCCATAAATACGAAGTTTCTCAGTATATACCTGCCCTCTCCTCTTCCTCAAAAGTGCCTCATCAACCTTTCTGCCTCTTTGGTATCAATGTCTCTGCAAAGACAAGTGTCCAGTCAGGGTCTTATGTATGCACATAGCTTATGAGTCTGAGCGCTAGATTCATTTCCTAGAACTTTAAAAAGTAAATAAAGCAAATCGCAACTATGCAAGCAGGGAAAGACAGTTTTAAAAGCCCTAAAGAGGTTTTAAAAGGTAGTGTTTATCTTGCTTATTCAAAGTGAATAATAGACCCCAATATCCCTTCATCACATGGAAAAGGAAACAGTGGAAAAAGCCTTTCCTAATGCACAGAGCTAATTGACTTCAGAATCAAGATTAGAATCCATGTCTCCTTGTCTGTGGGCCATCACTTTTTAGGCACCGCATTGGCTAGGACATACAATTAAAGGAAAGCATTCATATTTCAAGGAAATCAATTTACTTAAGAGATAACTAAATTGGGGGCATAATGAAGTCTTGTCTAATGGAATTTTATTATCATGCTTATCATGATTATTTATTTAACCCTCAGAGTAAAGTTGGACATCTTTGCAAATTTTCCCGTCATTTCTTTATTCATTAATTTCCTGTGAGCCTTCATTAATTTATTGCTTTTCTTATTCAATGTAACACCTTTTTCTTAAGACTTGGAAGCAACCAGCATATTTCACAGTTGGTAAAAGCAAAAACTCCTACCAACCCTGCCAGCTTAGTTGCTATGGTGATAAATGGTTTAAGTAAGTCTCATTTATTTGAAAATATATTTAGAAATAATGGAGCCCCTTGAGAGCAAATTGTCCTGAATTCCCTTCATGGTAGTGCTTGATACATTTCCTTCAGGGAACCAATAGCCTTTGAAGAAAAATTCTCCTAATCATGGTAGCTCAGTTGTTTACAGGAGAGTCTCTACATTTCTTGATTAAGTCTTGCACTAGCAGCATTTGTCCCAGGTTCAACAAATACCCTCCTCGGTTACACACCACCAGGAATTAAGAGAAGCTTTGCCTGGTGGATGCTCTTCCCTGTAGTAATGATGGATTGGAATTTAATGTTAATTAGACAAAGTATGATTAGAACAGGAATGCTAGGAGCCTGACAAGGGAGACTTTAGATAGAAATGTGGGATAATCCTTTCTACTTGGCCAAGGGAGAAGGGACTAGGGCAGTTTACACAGTCTTATACCCACCCTCCCATTCCAATAATAATCTTTGTTGAGTTTTCTAAACCAGTGCCTGCTAAGGTCCCCTACACTCTTATGTAAAGAGGAATATTAAGGCACGTGACACTAGGGATAATAATTTTCTGGGAGTATTCTATGTTTCAGGACTCTACTTCATAGGCATTATCATTTTTAATCTTACCATAAACCTATGCAGAAAATACTATTATTATGTTCATTTTACAGATGAGAAAAGTGACTCATCCAGCACTACAGGCACTGGCACTAGGACTGGGACTCAAACATATGCCACTTGGTTGCCAGCACTCTGCACAGCCTTAACCTGGGCTTAGAAGTTGAAGGCAGGTTTTCTTGATTCATTTCTTTGTGGGATGAGCAGACCCTTGAACTTCACCAGCTTAGGAAGAAGAATGTCTATGTAAAGTGAGCAGAGTGGAAACTTAGAAGGCTTAAGGTTTTTAGGCTATTTCGCACAGGATGATGTGGGACTGAGTTCAGCAAGTGTCTCGACACTGGACTGTGTACACAGCCTGCTCTCTCTGACCTCCCTTTTCCAAAGTACCATTATCTCATTGTGGAGAAGAGAAAAGAATGTGCTCCTCCAGTACCAGTTGTGGCAGCATGGCATGGTGATTGAAATCATGCCCTCTACAGTCATTTTGAGATGTAAACCCTAGAGCCACTTCTTTTCACCGACTGGGTAAGACATTTTTGTGCCTTGGCATCCCTGTTAGTAAACAGGGAGTGATAACACTGCCCAAGGATTGAAGGGTGTGCATAAGCAATTAGAAAGGGAAATCCATAAAGCAGGAACCTTTCCTGCATTCCCTCTGTATTTCCAGTATTAAGCACGTGGCTGTCATGTTGCCAATCAATAAATATATACTGAATAAATAAAAAAGTTTAAGACAGTACCATCTCTGTGTCCTTGAGTTCCACATTTATGCTGTCCTTGGATCATTGTTCTTAGATATCTACTTGCCTACTTGATATCTGCACTGAAATGATCATATCTGTTGCATATTTAGTATGTTCAAAATTAGACTTCTGATTTTTTCTAATCTCTGGGCTTCCACTTGTCTTTTCCCATTTCAATAAATGATACTATTATTTCTCTGGTTCCTCAAGTCACCCACCATGTAAGCAAATCCTATAGGTTTAAACTCCAAAATAGTACTAGATAGGGTCTCACTCTTGCTTAGGCTGTTCTTAAATTCCTGAGCTCCAACAATCCTCTCACCTGGGCCTCACAAAGTGGTAGGATTACAGGTGTGAGCCACCACACCTAGCCAGAAGCTTATATTCTAGAACAAGTTTTCACTACCCTACTCTAGACAGTCTCTGATTTATATATAGTTAAGGAAAGCAATTTTATTTTTCCTGTTCTGGACATAATTTAGGTCACAGAAACAAGGGCAGAAGTCAAAAGAACCATTAGGGATTATAATTCCAATGTTCCTTGAACATTTCCAAATTCATATTATAATGTGTCCAAATTTGTTATTACTTGGCTTGAGAGAAGTGATAACGCTGCTTGATAGCTGAAAAAAAATGGAGGTACCTATTGCTAGCACTAAAAGCTGCCCATGTTTTCAAGAAGATGTCAATTATTTTTCCGGGCCAGAAATATGCAGAAGGATTTTTTAAACATGGAGCAGTTTGTGGTAACATCTGGTCCTCTATTTAGGTGAACTTGGAGCTTTTGTAAACATTTCCTTATAGCTTTGGTTGTCTGCCTCTTCCGGGTCACATCTAGACTTTTCTTAGGCAAACTATTTTACTGGAGTCTCTAACAACATAACACAATTAGTCAGTTAAAAATAGATTTGTTTATCACTTTATTTTCTTACCTGATGTAAAGAAAGCCATTTGTTTTTCCAAGTCTTCTTAGACGTTGCTTTTAGACTCATGGAGATTTAAGAGAATAATTCAAAACTTTATGGTGGTACTTTGCGGGCGATGGGTTAATGGTGATGCAGCCACAAACAAGCTCATCCTTAGCCACACTTAGGCTTGCATGGCAGTTCAGGTTATGACTATGGAAGTGAAAAATCTGCCAAGAGGACCTCTTTATCTTCTCGATGTGGCTCCCTAAATAGGCTCCCATTGTCCTGGGAGAAATAGACGAAGCCAGAAAGCCACAAGATGCCTTTAGAGGTATCAAAGTTCTTGTAAAAGACACAGAATTCAGGATCCTACATCAGACCTAAAGAATCTCAGTCTCCAGGGATGAAACCAAGAATCTGTAATTTTTTAAAGATTCCAGGTAATTTTGGGGGGGCATGTTGGCCCTGGTCCAAGAACAGCAGATTGTTAGAAATAGCCTCAGACTTAGAGGAAAATGGGTTTCAAATTCTAGTCCCATCACTTTGGAACTATGTGTTTTTGTAAAAGTTATTAAACTTATCTGAATACCTTTTCCTGATGATAATGTTATCTGTGCATTAAGTTGTTATGAGAATATAATTTTTAACATACAGCCAATGTAATGGCAAATAGCACGATCCAGCACATTGTAATTACTCAATAAAATAAACCTGCATCTTTATTCACAGGTATTGAATGCTTCCAATAATTACACCACCACTGGCAGTGGTGGTAGCAGTAGTAGCAGTAATGGTAATGGTAATAGTGCTGAACATTTTTCTGCATGATATATTATCTTACTTTATCTTCATAATAACCCAATAGGGTTACATATGATCATTCTCATGGAAATGACCACATGGAAACAGAGGCATAGAGATATTAAAACATCTTGCTCAATTTCCTCAAATAGTAAATGCTGGAGCTAGGATTTGACTTACAATATGAAAACCTCTTGACTACCACTATGCTCAGAGCTGAGGGTACTGTGCAGTGAGGTACTCTCATCTAAGACACAGACAAGAAACAGTAAACAGATATGTGATTGCAATTAGCAAAAAGCTAAGAAGGAAACAGAGAATCAGAATGGAGGGTGATACTAAATTATAGACAAAGGAGGTTGAAGGTAGACCATCCTCTTCTAGCTTGAAACTACAGATATTGGCATGGATGTGGAGAAAAGGGAACACTTCTGCACTGCTGGTGGGAATGAAAGCTAGTACATTCCTTTTGGAAAGAAGTTTGGAGAACACTCAGGGATCTAAAAATTGACCCGCCGTTGTATCCTGCAATCCCTCTACTAGGAGCATATCCAAAAGAGGAAAAATTACTTTGTAAAAAAGATATTTGCACCAGATTATTCAACGCAACTCAATTTGTAATAGCCAAGTCACGGAAGAAGCCCAGGTGCCCATCAATCCATGAATGGGTTAATAAATTGTGGTATATGTATACCATGGAATACTATGCAGCCTTAAAAAAGATGAAGCCTTTACCTCTTTTAGGTTTACATGAAGGGATCTGGAATATCTGGAATATATTCTCCTGAGCAAGAATGGAGGGAAAAGTATCCAATGTACTCAGTACTTCTATGAAACTACTTATATTTACTCACACTTTCTTATGAAAGATAGAACACAACTATAGCCCAGGATGAAGGAGAGAAAAGGAGTGGAAAGGGAGAGGAGTGGGGAGGTTTGACAGCGGAAGGGTAAAAGGCGGGACCACACTTATGGAGCACATGACAAGGGTACAAGTCAAATCTGTCAAGTGTAGAACATAGATGTTTTGGTATAATAATCAAGTAAATGAGGTGAAAGCTATGTTGATTGGTTTGATCTAACCACGTCAGATTGTATAAAAAAAAATTGTTCCCCACATATGCATGAATGTATTCATGATCTATATGTATTTGACTTAATTAAAAAAAAAGAGAGAGAAAGAAAAGAGGAATCATCCCCCAGAAGAGGATATCTACAGTGGGACCTAAGGACTGAGAGGAAGGGGCCGCACTACAAGGGTAAGTGGAACATTTCTGGTCAAGGGTATAACTGCCTACGCGGAGGTCTCGGTGTTGGATAAAACTTGTATTTGGGGATCAGTCAGTGGGGCGACACCTTGTGGCCAAGGAGGAGAATGGCACACACTGAGTTGGAAAAGGCAGACAGGTAAGACATCCTCCTAAGTAAACTACCGCAAGAATGGAAAAGCAAGCATCCAAGGTACTCAAGATTTTTTTTTTTGTCACAGAATCTCACTATGTTGCCCTTCATAGAGTGCCATGGCATAAGTCTGACTAGGTCACCCCTGGTAGAGTGCTGTGGCATCACAGCACATAGCAACCTCAAACCCTTGGGCTTAGGAGATTCTCTTGCCTCAGCCTCCCAAGTAGCTGGGACTACAGGTGCCCACCCCAATGCCCGGCTACTTTTTGCCCATTGTTGTTTGGTAGGCCTGGGCTGAGTTCAAACCTACCAGCCCCAGTGTATGTGGCTGGTGCCCTAGCTCCTGAGCTACAGGCACCAAGCAATGTACTCAATATTAATATGAAACTAGTAGATGAACAACTACATGCTACATGAGATAAAAACAATTCAATTCAAATAGGTGAGGAGAGGGAGGAGAATGAGGGTGTGGTAAGCTTTCACCTATCAGGTACCATGTAGGGGTATATGACACACCTCCTGGGCTAAGGCTCAACTCCAATGTGGACTTTACCTAATGAATCCTAACAATGCAACCCAATGATATGTATGCTTATATTAATCTGAAATGACAAAAAAAAAACCCTTTGAGTTTCTCATATAAATCTCAAAAATGTAAAAAACAAAGAAACAAACAAAAAAGAAGAATCACCTTGAATAATTTTTTTTTTTTTTAAGTTAGATAGGAGATTTGAGTAAATTTCTGAGAGTCAGATTGGGGAAGAAATTTTCAAAAGCTAAATTTCTAAAATCTTATTTTCAAAAATGTAGTAGACAGCACCAGGAAAAACCTGACCTTCTGACATCCGTGTGTATCTTATTGTCCCAGGAAATCTTACTATTGTCTGCAACTTGAAATGGTGTATTTTTATTGCTAATGGCTGCTTGCCTTTGTCTGAAAACTTAGGGATCTTTGGAAATTTAGAATATTTTGGAAATTTAAAATAAATTTTAGACATTTAAAATAAAAATTATTTGCTATAACATTTAAAAAAAAAAAAAAGAAAAGGCAGACAGAGAGTTGGGATGTGTGGAGGCCTAGCAGGCCAAAATGGGAAAAGCAAATTTTATTAGAAATACAGTCAGGATCTGAAGGGCTTTAAACTAATTTATGTTTTTTTAAAAGATCACTCTCACTGTTGTTTGAAGAATGGATTGGGGGGTGACTCCTGTGGCTCCAGCCCCATATACTGGAGGTGGCAGGCTCAATCCTGGCCCTGGCCAAAAACTGCAAAAAAAAAAGAAAAGAAAAGGATGGACTGGGTAAAAATAGGGCAAAAAAAAAAGGTAGAAAAAGCAATTATGATATTATGGCAGTGATCAGGTAAAAGGTGATTTACTCTGGGTGAGAAACAGGTGCTAATACTAGTCTAGAGAGTAAATCAACAGATCATTGAAGATAATGCTCACAGGAGTGTCCCACTTGTGGCCTGCGGGCTACATGCAGAATATATGAGGACTTTTTTGCTGATCTGTGGTGTCGGAGAGCCTGAAAGTTACACATGGACCTTTATATGCTCATCAGCTTTCATGAACATTTGGGCATTTGATGTGTGACCTAAGATAACTTCTCTTCTTCCAATGTGCAGCAGAGAAGAAAAAAGATTGTACACCCCTGCAAGAGGCTCACAGATGGAGATGTCAAGAACATAGAGATGGTGTTTCAAGCCTCAGGGAATGGTTGCAATCTCCTACAGAGTGTGGAGGGAGAGAGAGTGTAAAATATGAGAATATGTGAGCTAGAACTGTTATCCAAGAAAACGCAAGTTTCTCCAATGTTTGAAAGATAGACAAAGTTAAAAGATAAAAAATAAAAAAAAACATCAACCAGAGAAATCTGAGGAAAAGTGGTAACATTCCCAGAAAATTGTAGAAGCTAGAGGCATGCTTCAGTGGTGTGGAATGTTCCTGGCAGATGAAGGAGGATGGGAACAGAGAGGCATGCATGGATCTTTGAAATGGCACTGTTGGTGTGGTCAAGAGCAAAATTCAGGAGAGAGCTGTTTGAAGAATGAGTGGAGGGAGCTACAGAGATGAGGTGCTAAGAATTTTGATTATAAAAAGGATGAGAGAAACAGGGTCATAGCTGAAGGGTATTGTAGAGCCACAGATACTGTCTTTTCTTATCTTTTATTTTTTTGTTTCTAAAATAGGACACACTAAAGCTTCTCTGGAGGGGGCAGAACATGATCCAGTAGGAGACTTTAAGGAATCAGTAGGGAAGTATAAAGAAAAAAGAGGCAGTAAAGGAGCTAGGGACGTGTTCAGGTCACAGGGTAGGGATCCAGACTTCAAGTGGGGATTACAGGCCTTTGGTAAAAGAAGAGCTCTTCCTTTATAGAAACTGCAAAGAAGATGACATTATAAGCAGATGTTGATAGATCTCTAGAACTGTCAGCTTCTGAGGAAAATCATTTGAATATTTATAGTTATTTTAGTGAAAGAACAGGCACATGTTGCAAGCTGAAAATTTAAGAGAGAGAGGAGAGTTGGAAGGCTTGAAGAGGAAGGGATGTGAAATAGTGGGAGCTGAATGAGGCAGATCACCGAGAACTGAGAAGGAGGCATAGTCATGGCAGACAACCCATGTGGAGCTGGTGGTCGGCGATGTGGACAGACACACAGCTTGCCAGGGTCATTTTCTTCAGTAATCCTGACTGAAGTGGCAGTTTTCCCAACAGGGGCAGTTTTAATTTCATCTAGATATTTTAATTTGTAAAAGCACATGTGATCGATAGAATGAGCAGGGAACTAAGAATTAGTATTATCTAAACTGGACAGAGAAGAAAATGAGGAGAGCGAATATTTTATGGTACAAAACAATGGTGAAGGAATGCCTGCATAGTTTGTAAATAGATCCTCCCTATAATTAGACCATGTTGGGCATGTACCCTTCAAACACATATTATGGGTTGTTTGATTATTTAACATTTATTTACATGTACTTTCTATGTTCTAGAACTAAGCTAAGTGCTTCACAAATATTAACTCATTCAGGCTTCATAACCTTTATAAGGACTTCATGATGTAGAAACCATCGCTACGTATTTATAATTTTGTAAGTAAGAAAACTAGATAGAGTACTTAGGTAACTTTCTAAGGGTCACATATTTAGTAACTGCCACAGAATTAGAACTCACAGACTCTTGCTGCAGGCTGAATTCCTGCCCTTATGTATGTACACAAAACTATTTTAATGAATTATTCTACTAGTATGTCAAGTACATGATAAAACATATGATAAAAGATGAGTTGAGAAATAAATAGAAGTTAGGATATTTTCTCCCCACAGTCTAATGAATTTTCTCCTGCAATGCCTAAGTTGTATGAATCTCAGAGATCAATACTGAGAGTGTAGGTGAAGACTGTGGATGATATTATTTACATAATTGAGCCAGAAGGCTACAAGGTTGTGGTTAGAGAATAAGGTTAAGGATTTGGAATTTTAGGAGTGGGTTAATTATACTGATGATGGGTCCAGGAAGTGACCTTGGAATTGTGTGGCTAAAGTGCAGTGATGGGAAGTTCTTCCTGATAACAAGGTAAAGGAGTTCAGATCACAGGGGCTTCACCAGGTCCTCCATGCAAACACTGAACCTTCTGAAAATGAAAGCAGGAGTTGAGATTGAAGGTAAGGCCATACTCTCTCTGTTAATATTGCTACAAAAAGAAGGGGGAAAGTCAGCTGATCAATTGAAGAACATAATGAAGAAAGGAGGCAGTGGAAGCATTATCCACAGCAGATGTAGACCCAATTTTTGAAATACAATGATGATTCATTCAGCAGAAAATTTTAGGATGTTTGGTGGTAGAGGTTGCAGAATGGACATTAAAGAAAAGGTGACTTAACAGGTAGAAAGACTCACAAATACTCAAAGTTTGAATCACAAGATACACAGGTTAAGAGGAGGTGCTAACTTTGCCTGCAGTATCAAAGAAGCTAATAATGTACTTGACTTGACTTTGGGAGAAAGTGTTAGCCACATAGGCATGCGGAAGAAAGGAATTAAAATTGAAGACAGCATGGGCAGACACTAAGGCAAGAGAAAATATGGTATAAATTTAGTATATCCTGAGTGTAGATTATTAGGGAGTAGATTGGGGAGAGGTGAGAAAGTAGGCAGAGGCCAGATCATGAACAGAATTGCATATAATTACAAGAAAGCTGAGATTTATCCTGTGTCTGAGGGAGATCCATAGAAATATTCTGAGTTACAGTGGGTTACTATCAGACTTGAACTTGGAGCAGTGCTAAGGTCTGATTGAATGGAATTTGGCTGGAACGAAATACATCAGTAGGAAACTTTGAAATAGTCTTGGTAAGCCATGATGAAGACCCAAACCAGGGAAAGTAAAGTGTAGAATTAAAAAAATAAGGCAAGTTTCAACTTGCAGAAGATTAGTACCTATTAATTTGGTAAGTTTCTTAGGATGCCATGTAGCATCTTAAGATCCTCACAATATCAACACCAAAAATCTGATGTTTCATTATGCCCCTACAATTTCAGTACTGATACAAGTTGCATGTATGAATTTCAACTGCCAAAATATTAAATATGTTTCACGTGTACAGTGTTAGAGGATTCAGTGCAAGATGACATTCCTGTAGCTACAAACACACACTCCTAAATAGGAGAGAGAAAACTAAAGATGAAATGAAAAAACATAACATTAAAATTTTAACAGTCAGTCTTAATAATATCCTCTCTCTGGGGTTAAGAGAAAATGTTAAAGGAATAAGGGTTTATCCTATAGTGATATTGTTTCCACAGTTCACTACAGAGTGCAAAATTTTCCTGTGTCTGCATTTCAGCAGCTGCAATGCCTCACAGGAATTATTGCTCTCCTTTCCTGTAGTTCTGAGAATTCCTCAGGAAAAAGAGCTGAAAGCTCAACATGAAGTAGCTGCTAACATCTCGAGTTTATCTTCAGGACTCTATAGACTTGACTCCAGTGGAGCCGTGTCTTGTATGGTCATCCCAAATCTGGATCAAATTTAAAACAAGTCACCATTTGCATGATTTTGATTATAGATGTTCCCTGTCTTGGCTGATTCAGCAGAAACTGACTTCTTTTGTATAATTTATCATTTGGTTTTAGGACATCAAAAATCATTTGTTAATTTTTAACCTTTCTTTGAAAGTTCATAATTCCAGTTATCAATATTAATTTTGTAAAATTAGGAGGACTTTTTAAAAATAATCTTTTTGTCTGATTTTATCTAACCTGTATTCACAATTCCCATTTACTGTGCAAAACCGTTCAATTTGTAAATAAGAGATGAGAAATGATGGTAATATCTAGGAGGATAAATGGCAAGACCTGTTTGCATATTTACGGAGTCAGAAAGAGGGAGAAGCCCATGATAACTGGTAAGTTCCAGGTATCTAGATATCTAGGTGCTGTTCACGAATTCAGGGAAAACCCTGCGGAGGTGCAAAGGGAGAAAGTGGTGACTTCAGCTTAGCAAGTGCTGAGTTTGAGGTGCGTGGAGGAGTTCCAAGTGGCTATCTAAGAGAGTTAGGATTCCAGAGGAAGAGAGCCTGTCTTCTTTATTGGTCCATTTCAGAAGAACAAAGAAATTTCCATCACTTCCAGAAGCTCTGTCTTATTGGCTTGAATTTGACACTTGCCTTTCTATTCAGTTGCTTGAAGAGAATACATTGATTATTATTTTTTTTTTAAATGACAATTTGCCATCCTTCCAGCTGGGAGTGGTTAAGTCTTATCTGGACCACATGCTGGCCTTGGGGAAAAGGCAGCTTCCTGAAGACAACTCCACCAGAAATCTTCCACAAGGATTCCACCATTGTGAGGCACAAGAAGAAATAATAAATAAACCTTTGTTCCATCTCTGAAGGATCGCACCAACCATGGTGTCACAGAGAAAGAAAGAAATTCTACCTCGGCTCGATGCCTGGAGCTCAGTGGCTAGGGTGCCAGCCACATATACCAGACCTGGCAGGTTTGAACCCAGCCAGGGCCTGCCAAACCACAATGACAACTACAACCAAAAAATAGTCAGATATTGTGGTGGTCGCCTATAGTCCCATTTACTTGGGAGACTAAGGCAAGAGAATTGTTAAATCCCAAGAGTTTGGGGTTGCTGTGAGCTGTGACACCATGGCACTCTACTGAGGGCAACATAGTGAGGGCACTATGTTGAGGGCACCATGGCACTCTACTGAGGGCAAAAAAGGAAAGAAAAGAAAAGAAAAAAGAAAAGAAAAGAAAAGAAAAGAAAAAAGAAAGGAAAGGAAAAGAAAGGAAAAGGAAAGAAAAGAAATTCTATCTCCATTTATCTGGGGCATTGAGAAAGATTTGATAGAAGGGGTGGTATTTGAGTTGGCTCCTTCAGGACTATGAAGAGATTTCCCAAACACTGTCAGTTGTGAACAGGGTATGCCCACAGACACAAAGGTGCTCAAAAGCAGGAGGTCCAGATCGCATGACCTGATTGAGCTTGTTTGGGGAATTTCCCTCACTTATGATTCTGATGCCATCCTGTTGTGACAAAAAAAGGTGCCTTGTTTCTATGCAGAGAATTAAATGGCATTGTTTTAATCCAGTTCATCTAATTTTTACTAGAACTTTTAATTTTTATTCCATCTATTTTTTCAGTAGAAAAAGGAAAGAGATGTGTGTGATGTGTGAAGTTATTGAATAAAACTACTGTGCTTGTAGGTTTTGCCCAGCATGACTCACATTTGGACTCCAAAGGGTTATAAAGCAGCTGTTTGGTAGGAGCTTGGGGAACTTGAGGAACTTAACCTCTTGGCACCTCGATTTTCTCATCTGGGAAATGAAAGATAATAAGACCTTCCCTGCAGGTTCACTGTTAGACTTAAGTACTGTAACACATGCAAAGTACCCTGTAGATTGTATCTCTCTACCGGAAACAACAATTATTATTCATATCATTATAATTATTATTATTGAGGACCAAGGAAAAATGAACCTGGCAGAGCAGTTATAAGACTGTTTTTCTGGAAGCAAAGTTGTAAGGACCAGACTACAAGCAGATGAAGCAGCAGGTGCCAGGCTTCCTAGCAAGCTGAGTGCATTGGCTCTCAGTCTTTTGATTATACACGCAGTAATAGCTGATTCTGTCAAGGACAAAAGTGCCATAGCCACAAAAGAAAGAAGGTATAAAATCGCCTTTATCAGTAGCATGAATTACATTTTGTTTATGGCGTAACAATAACCAAGTTCCTCAGTACAGAGGGCTCTGCACTAGGCATTTTCATGTTATCTCATTTAAACTCTAAAATATTCATGTGAGGAATTATTGTATTTACAGATAAGAGAACTGAAGCTTAGAATGCCCAAAGTCAGGGTCAGAATCAAATTGCTTACTCTGAACCCAGGCTCTTGCTGTCATACGGGCGCACATCTTCTGCAGTGCTTCTTCCAGAGCCATCTTTGGACCAGCAGCATCAACATCCCCTGGGAACTCACCAGAAATGCAAATTCTGGAGCCGCACTCTACCTAGTGGACAAGAAACTTGCCATAACATGCCTGCTGGAAACAGGATATGGGAAAGGTGAAATCAGAGTGCAATGGGTGCAGATAAAAGGGTGGTGGGAGAAAGTCAGATAAGGCAGCTTTGGGGTTAGGCAGGTAGAAGAACAAGACTAAATAAAGATCATCCAGATTGAACAAGCGTAAACAGAAGTGAAGAAGCAAGAGGAAGAGATACGTTTGGGAAATAGTGAGATGCAGGGGGATTGGTGCTTCCAGCCTGCAAGGAAGAAAGACCCTGGATTAGCAGAGAGATTTATTTTGCAGCCACCGGACGTGGTCATGGGTTTTGAATCTGTGCCACTGCAGGCAGACTGGCAGAACCCCGTCTGCCGCACCTGCCAGCCTTCCAGATCTGAATGTGTGCCTCCACCAAGCACAAGAGCACCTGCAAGGCAGTGTCAAGTCTTGAGCACCTATGATGTGGTATTCCTCATGCTAGGTACATTCCTCCTGTTGGCTCATTTCTCATCACAGCTGCTGGAAGGGGTATGATCCTCACAGAGCAGCAGAAGAAACTGGGGCCCAGGGAAGCCCACACAGTGCATGTCTTGCTATAACAAGATGTGAGACACTCTAACTAGGACACACTATGTCTGTTTACCCTCCATTTATTCTTTCTTCTGCCTTCAGTTCATCTGTCCATCCTGGGCTTGGCTTCCTAAAAAACATGAGAACCAGCATTATGTGTTTGTCCTAGTTCTAAAGGCTTACTTACCATTATGCCTTTCTCCCTGCTCATGACCCTGAAAATCTTCCCTATTTGCCAATCCCTCAACTAAGTTGTGAACGCCTGTCAGCCTGGGAATCAACCACTCCAAATGTCAGCCTGTCTTCCTTGCTTTCTTTCTCTATCTGCTTCTCCCTCTTCCATTTCTTACCACTTTTATTTGATCTTTGCCAGGCCTTCCAACCCCATCTCTGAGCTCTGCCTCTGTCTCACTGCTGGACCCCTGCTTTGGTTTTGGGGGATTACTTCTGCTGCCTTAGTTCTTACAGCATTGCTTTAGCAATCTTAAGAACCCTGAGGCGCTGACGTTTCCTACTGCCTCCGAGAGCATCACTGAATCCCTGTCCTGAGACTTGACATGCAAATCTGCCCTGAAACACTCAGCAAGCCCCTGGTAGGGCCAGCAAATTTTGACAGTGATAACCCCACTGGTTTAGAGCTTGTATTTGCTGATGGCAAGCTGCCATCTGGTCTGATTCCTGTTTAGTCTCATTTAAATTCCTCTTCACCTGCTGTGTCTGTACTGTTAGCCTCTCACCCATCTTTTTCTTCCCAAGATGTAATTTGTCTTACTTCCTAAATTCTCCCTAGGGTATAATCTGATTCATTCCTCCTCTGCTGTGGTTTCAACACACCCACCTCCTTGCCTCAGCTCTCAGGGAACTTGCCCTGATTCACAATGAAGATGAAGTCCTGGAAGGAAACAGGCCGGGAGTAAACCAGAACCAAGTTTCTCGACCCTTCCATGGCATTTAAATCTCTAGAGAGCTGGAGGTCTAAGTCAGAGAAAGAATCCTGAGGTGTTGAATCTCAGAGATATCTTGCAGATTTGTTTGCTATTTATTGATGCTGAAAGATAGTAAGTGCTCATTCCATCTGAGGGCCTCTTTCCTTCTCTACTTTAGTAGCCTTGATTATAAGCAGGAAAGCATTTTTTTTTTTTTGAGACAGAGTCTCACTCTGTCACCTTGGGTAGAGTGTCTTGCCATCATCATAGCTCATAACAACTCAACCTCTTGGGCTCAAGTGATCCTCTTGCCTCAGCCTCTTCAGTAACTGGGACTACAGGCTCCCACCATGACATTTGGCTAGCTTTTCTATTTTTACTAGAGATGGGGTCCACTCTCACTCAGGTTGGTATCCAGCTTTTGAGCTCATGTAATCCACCTGGCTTGGCCTCCCAAAGTGTTGGGATTTATAGGCGTGAGCCACCACATCTGGCCAGGAAAGCATTTTTTCATACCCTATTGGAATAGGAACTATTTCCAGCTTTAAATCAATTAAAGAATTGGAGACAATGTATTGTAATGCCCTCTATTCTAGAAACTCATATCTAATGAAATACTATCTTTTAATATCAGAATTTTTAAGAAAAAGGATAATAGTCATGTTCATCAGAATAGTTAACTCTAATTGAGCATTTACTACATCTTACTGTTACATTATTATTTTGCTTGTAATATCTCAATGAATCCCTTCACTAACCTTCTGAAAGGACCCGAAGTTTCGATAGAGAAAAAGCAGCCCAGCATGATTGTTGGGTGTAGGCCATGGAAAGTTGGCTGGCCATGTGGAAAGGCTCTTTCAAAGTGAAACTACCTTCATATTTTACCCAGGGTTGAGCTCCTGGCTGTCAGCCACATAGGCTCATAAAAACATTCTCATGTATGTATCAAAGTTAATTGGATTTGGAAATGCTGATTCAGACTAAAACAAATTTACCAAAGACTAATAAGACAGAATCACAATTTATCCATTTCCAATATGAAATAGCTGTCAAACAGCTTAGACATTTGTGCCAGCCTGACCAGAACATTCCCTCCCTGGAGGAAACTCTGATGGAAAGCAGGTGACAATGAGGACGTTCGCGGATTGAGGCGAGTTTGGCAGGGTGTGACTGTTGATTAGCATCGGGTCATGTTAGCCAACACACCAATTTGTTTAGTATGTCATTGTTTAGTTTCCCGTATTTATACAGATAAGGATATAGACTTTTTCAAAAAATAAGCAATAATGCAAGCACTAAGGCTTGGAGTAAACCAGAAACTTCCTGTCCTGTCTAAAAGAAACAGATGCTACTCAGGTCTGGCAAAATGTTGCCTCGTGAGAATTACGAGTTTCTAGGTCTTTTAATTTTTCAAGGGAAATCACAGAACTTGATGGGGTTTTTTGTCCCCACTAATACATCTGAATCTTTGTTTTTCCAACAAAAAGAGAACTGAAATTTAATAACTTCAATCTAGAAATTTTAAAGCATACACACACAACTGGCATGTAAAATATAAATACATATACGCCTTAAAAGCTCTGTTAAAGATTGGGGGCTTGGCTTAATGTACTTCAGATCTTTCTTGGTTCTCAAAAGTTGGGATTTTTTTAATAGCAATTTATATGAATATACACCCTTCTCAGCATAGTTATACCCTCATTCCCTTCCACTAAAGGAAAGATTTATAGAACATATATAAATGTCATGTGAATTTTAAACACTATCCAGGGCAAGAAAACACCTCTGTTTAAGTCAGGGATGACCCACTGGCTGGCAGGCGGCGACCTCTAGGCTGTATCTGGCAGCCAACACCTCTGCAAACCGAGTTGCTTTCTGCTGGTATAGGTGTGGTAACAGGATTCCTGCTCACGTCTCCAACCCTATAGGCAGGATCCTTTGTTCTCTCCAGAGGCAATAAAAATCACATATGAGCCTTTAATTATCCAAATGGCCCTTTTAGCGCTAAGTTCCATTTTAACAGTTGTACCTAACAGGCTTTTGATCTCCCTCAGGGTGCTGAACCTGATTAAAAGTCTTTTCTGCCTTTTAAAACTCCTCAGCCAGTTTTGATGTGCTCCGCCAGTTGATTTGGCTGGCTTTCTCCACTTCCTTCTCGAGTCCATTGGGAATACACCACACCTGAGAAACAACGGGCTTGCTCTGATTAACGTTCTTCACTTTTCTAGATGTCTATGTCCCACAAGGTGCTTGGTGCAAACTGCGTTGTAAACACGACCCCAGTCACTCTCCCTGCCTGTCTGAAAGCTGCACAGCAAACCCAAGTGTTCATTTCCTCTCCTCAATTACTTAATTTTTTTTAAACAAAAGTAGTAAATCAGTTTGAGTTGGAACAAATCTATTTTTAGAGCTACTGAGTCAGATTTCAAAAGATCTTTGAACTGAGCCTAAATCCAGCCAGTTTCATTCCGTTTGGGGACTCTGATGAACTAGTTTTGAGAGCAGACCTTCAATGAGGCGACTCCAGCAAGGCTATGTGTAAGTCTCTTTGTGTGATTCTCTCCTCCGGCTCCCAAAAAAGAGCTCAATTCCCTTTCGGTTAACCTTGAGGTTTATTGGAAGGGTCACAAACATTGTTTGTGTTCGTCCTCATGCAATGGTGTATTTCTTGATGTTTGGGGACACAAGTCACTCAGCTTGATGCCTGATACAGATTAGGTGAATTCTAAGAAGACTTTCTCTTCCACATGGTCTGGTGTTCATTGGACTTGAGCTCCACATCTGCTCCTTAAGGTAAAATCCCAAAAGGTTTGAATTCGCCTAAGATCATCAATAACCAGGCTTTTCCAGAGAATGAGGCAAATCTCCTGAACTAACTAGTCATTTCTTCTCATAACCTGGATTTCTAAAACATAAAAACATTTTCTAAACACATGGAGACCAACCAGATGGAAAAATTAAGCTCAATTTAGACCCCAACTTGTTCCTTAAAATAAACTTTTATAGCATATGTAAAACGTACAAAAATAATTTCAGAAAAGGGAACACATTTCCCTTGGATTCTGAGAACTGTGACAATTGTCACGTGGACTACCAAAGGCCAGGAGTGGTAGCCAGGACATGGTACATACTGCAACAGGTACGTGATGGGCTGAATATACCAAGAGAAAGATGGGAAAACGTTAAGACCCAGGGAGGATTTCAGAGTATTTGTTTCTAGAGTTCTCACTACAAATAAAGTGCTCAGACAACCATGGTTTGGAAAGCCTAGAAGTTTTTATTAATGTTCCTGCTCAAAATGAGAACAAGAAAAACAGCTGATATATTTCAGCTCAAAAGACTGGAGTAGGCAAGCACACATATTTCAAGTCCAGAATGCTCTCCAAGAGCACATTACTTACCCCCCTGCACGCCCATAATCAGAGGAAACTAAACCTCCCACTGAGCCTGAGAACATTGTCAGGAATAGGAGATAGTCTTCTTGTCAGTGGGTGGCACCTTTTTCCAAAAAGGCAGAACTGAAAGTCATTCTTTGACATCTTTCCATTTGCCATCGCAGACATCCAGGCAAAAAACTCTAGAGCCCATTCACTTCCGGGCATTTCCCTGGAATAGTACCAGTTGTAGCGATACGTGGGTTTCTGTAGGAGCTAATAGTATGAACTAGACTAAACTGCCTGGGTTTGAGTCTGAACTGTATCAGCCATATGAATTTTCAAAAGTTACTTACTTTATTGATGCCTGTATTTCCTTATCTATAAAATGGGAATGATATGTAAGTAACTACTTCATATAACTTTGAGGATTAAATGAGTGAACACATGGAAAGTGTGCAACGCAGTGCCCTGCACACATAGAGTTTGTAAGATTTGCTTCCCAAGATAAGGTAGGGTCCTTCAAACATTGGAAACTGGCTTGGGGAAGTCATGGGACTCAAGTTTTGCAAGGTTATCAGAGATGGAGTGTCAAGCATTTATCAAAGTATGACAGACTAGTGATTGCACATTTAACTGTGTCACTATTAACCTTCAAGTTCTCAGAGGGACTAGAAGGAAGATTTATCACCAACATTTTATTGAATTATATGTCAGGCCATTTTTGCTTTCTTATTAAATTAAATTAATCCCGCTATGCTACGACATGTGCCTGGTTAAAAAGCCAGACCAAATCCTTGACTAGGAGGTGAAGCCTGGCCCAAACTATCATCCAAAATGATTTTCCAAGACAGCTAGCTGCAGATTGCTAATGAGAACTGAAATGGTTGGTCACCCATGGGCAGCATGTCAATTAAGTTCCCAATTTTGGGGTCTGGTCCCCAAACTTCAGCTCATAGGAAAACTATGAACATATTAGTTTACTCAGAAACAGTAATTTACTGTGATGGGTTTATTTTGACCAGATACACATGACACCAAGTATGAATTGGATAATGTCAATTTATTATTCTTTAATTGGAACTTTTGTTGTTTTTTTCAGAGGCCTCTCTTATCAGCATTAGCAGTATCAACAGTAAAAAATAGCTATTGCTTTTTGAGCACTTACTATGTGTTGGGTGTTTCCTATGCATAATACAATTTAGTACTTGAATAACTCCATGAGGTACGCACTTACCCCTTAGAAAATGAAATTAAAGTTATGTTAGTATAAATCATTATTCTAAAGTTGTAGCAGTAGCCAAGAGTATTTCAACTGCTAGAGACAGACAATCAATGTGAGTAAGCCTAGGAAAGAGTTTTAGTGACTAAGGTGGGATAAGCTCAGCACCCTGGGGGGATCCTAGCCTAGAACTGTAGACAGAGAAATGCTGAAGCCCCCAGGGACTCAGGAACAGGACCTAGAGACCCTCCTTGCCACCAGGGGGCGAGAGCTCGTTCCCACTGTTCCCCATCCATTCACCCCTGCTTGTCCATCTTTGGCCTTCATTTGCAAATAGGTTCTCACCTATGCCTACCACATATGCTGGTATCTGCAACTCTAATTTCAAAACTTCTAGGGACGAGCTCTGACAGGTCTGGGGCGAAGGGTCATGGCCCTTCACCCTAGACCTGTCCAGGATGATAATGTAGACAGGAAGTAGGGAAAAGGCTGACCAAAGGGGAGGACACCCTGCTAAAAAGGAAATGGCAGGCTGAGACGCATGTAGTGGCTCAGGCCTGTAATCCTAGCACTCTGGGAGGCTAAGGTGGGTGGATTCCTTGCGCTCAGTTCAAGATCAACCTGAGCAACAGCAAGACTCTGTCTCTACTTAAAATAGAAAAACCAGCCAGGGTAGTGGTGGGCGCCTGTAGTCCCAGTTACTTGGGAGGCTGAGGCAAGAGGATTGCTTGAGCCCAAGAGACTGAGGTTGCTGTCAGCTATGATAATGCCACAGAGTGAGACTGTCTCAAAAAAATAAACAAATAAAGAGATGGTAAAAGGGGAAAAGAAAGAGAGTGTGACAAGCAAAAGGAGTCGTTTTAATGTCCACTACATTTGTACAGTAATGTGACTATATTAACACTACAGATCCACCTGTTCTTATTCAAAAGTTTGCTGCTATGTTATCTGTCTCACGTCCCTCCATTTTCCTCCAGGGCTCGGCATGGAGGAATGAGTTTTTGTACAATGGCCTTGGTTTTGATGTAAACAGACAGGCACATCCTGAACATCAATGAATTGAGAGGTATGTTCGAGTCCTGACAAATAAGCTCATAAAATCATCCTGGAAAAAGAGCTACCTACCTCACTGCTTAATATGAGTATGGTCACCAGATGGCCAGGGGGAATACTTCAAGGGTAACTGTAGTTTCTTAAGCTTAGTTAATAGACCTCAGCCACCAGGCCTTGGAAAGTCAGATTATATAACACAGTTGGTTAAAATTCCTCTTTGTCTTTTGTGTTTGGTAGTTGTCTATTTTTGAATTCTTTCTCTGTGCAAAGGGAAGGACTGAAACTCTGAAGCTGAACTTCACAATGCTTTGAACCTTCTTTCTTCTCTGAATCAGGCTTTTCTGGGGCTGCCGTATTTTTTGTTTTCATCATCAGAACTTCAGGTACCATCACAGAAATGAGTATCTGAATTTTGAATAGCCCTTCGTGCTCTGCTCTTAGTCTTCTCTGCTAATACGTTTATCCCAAGGGAATAAAAATACACATGAAAAGAGAAACTTCAAATTCTTTGTTGACTTATTCCCTGGCCCAGGAGCCCCTTTGATTAAATATTATTCATTGCCAAGTTTGACTTGAGTGGAGGCTAAAAAAATCCTCTTTGGAAAATACTTTCAATTAGATGACCTTCCTCTGAATATTTGGAGCTAAAATCTCAGCAATCACCTCACCTAATTCCCCGTATATCCCAGGGCTGAAACTGGTGCTAATCTTCTTGGCATGTAGGATCTTTAGGGATGGATGGTTTGGTTAAGTGGTCTCTCTGTACAAATAGCCTTGCTTGCTGGTCACTGGGGAGTAATCAATCAAATATCGGGCCAGTTTGGATAACGATTGGAGAAATACTGAATAGTGAATTTACTTAAATAGAAAAATGTAGTACTATCCCAGACCATTTCATTGTGTGAATGTATTTTAAACCCCAAACTTTTAACTGGTTAGGGTGCTTGTAAGGGCTAATCTGGCTTCATTTTACTTATGCACTGAGCTTTTTCACTCAATATTTTAGGCTTAGTGTTTATCTCACGGTGTAGTTGCTGCCCGTGATTCTTTGGAACGAATGTAACCTTTGCCAAACACAAGTGGGTTCAGAAAATAAATACAAACACTGTTTTACATGTTAGCGTCTCCATCCGCTTTAAGAAAACCTTAATTTTGACAACACCGAGTTTGTGCCATGACGAAGAGCTACAGGAAAGCAAATGAACATTACCTGGTGTTCTATTGACCCCCAGGAAATAAGGACTTTATTTCAGTGATAGCTTTGTTACCAGCATGTTGTCCCTTAATTCTTGTCATGAAGAGTCCCGTCAAATCCGTATGTCCTCTGTCAGTGATATGCCATTTGCTATCCATTTACCCTTGAGAAACAAACTCTCCAAGCTGCAGTTTTCTCATCTGTAAAAAATAGGATAATAACAGTGACCTCTTAGAAGTTTTGGTGAAGACTGAGTCTGATTCATTGTGCACAGGCACCTGGCAATTAGTGTGCACCCGGTAAATACTACCTATTATTACCAGTCAGTGGGAAAAGCTCCAGGAAAGATACAGTCACCTGAAGGAAAAAGAGTAGGTACATATTATATAAATTACTCTGTACATGTATAAATGCAAGATCTTATAATGATGGATTTTACGGGAGGCACAAACAGGTAATACACCCATCCAGTGAACTAGTATTTGCACATTGTTAATACAACTATTATTATCAGGAACATTTTTCCTCTCCTATTCTCAGATGTCTTCTCATCTCATGTATTCCCAGTACTTGTTCCCATGAACGGCCATCTGTCACGGGAGCACTCGCAGACACACCCGCACTCATCCTGGCAGGGAGCCCGTTGAGAGCCTGGCCTGAATGAATGAGTGAATGTTTTCCTGAACTTCTGATGGAACCCTGATGGCAGCCCCTGAATATCCCGTTTCTTCCCTTCTTCAGGTCACTCTCCCATGAAGATTGTCTCAAACCACCATAACAAAATCGTGGGGGACAAAGCACCCCAGGTACCGCAGGGAGAGAAACTGGGCCGGGGGGGCCGTATTTCTCTAGTCCCCTCTCACTCTCACTTCCTGCCTCTATGGAAAATTTTTTGGTTTGCCTTTCTTTTCCTGTGTAATATTTTTCTATACCTCCTCCACACTCAAACTGGATAGCAGCCAATTGTTTGCCCTTTGGTAGTATGTTTGAGTCTAGCTAACGTTCAGACATTTTACTGAAAGTTCATGATCATGGAGAGAGGCCACATCGCCAAATCATACAGCAAATTACGTAAAATTGTATATTAAACAGCTCTGAGTTAAAAAGAGCTTTGATCATCCTTGTGGCTGGCATTCAGATCTCCTGCCAATATCCCAGACTTTTATTTCTCTTTCGATCTTCATTTTCCTTCATCTAGCTCACTCACCTTCAACCCCCTATTCTGATCAGTCTTTGGCAAAACATGTTCACTACTTGGGTGTGCCATCCCAGCAGCCTCATCTTCATCACCCAGTGCTGGTGTTTCCCGCACAGAAGCCAGGTTCTCTCCGAGAGGAATTCTGTAATTTCCTCTTAAAGGAGCCATCTTTTTCTTTCTTTTTTCTTTTTCCTTTTTTTTCCTTTGACACAGAGTCTCACTCTGTCATTCTAGGTAGAGTGCTGTGGCATCATACCTCACAGCAACCTCAAACTCTTGGGCTTGAGCAATCCTCTTGCCTCAGCCTCCCAAGTAGCTGGGACTATAGGCATTTGCCACAATGCCCAGCTATTTTTTAGAGATAAGGTCTCACTCTTGCTCAGGGTGGTCTTGAACTTCTGAGCTTAAGCAATCCATCCACCTTGGCCTCCCGGAGTGCTAGGATTATAGGCGTGAACCACCACCTCCAGCATCTTTTTCTTTATTTAAACACTTGTAAGATGTTTCTTGTTAGATTTGCAGTTGTCATGACCTTGCATGCTTCTTTTTTATTTCTCTGTTTTAAAAAATGTCCCACATGGCTGAAGTCACAGCTCCTGAGTTGATCTTCATCTGTTTTAACAGAGGAGAGATCAGTCTTACCTTTGTTTCATTCTGCTTCCACACCAAGTAGAGTTCTGCGGTCAGCTACCCCCAAGCTGCTGACTGGTGCTGGTCCCTGGCCTGTCAGGACTCCATTCTTCCTTTTGCTAACTCCCAGTTCTCCCTGATTTTCTTTAGCTTTTTCCCTGATACTGGTAACTCATATACTATCCACATTAGCTCCTCATTCGTAGCTTACTCAAGCATCATGCTCACACTCACACAGGGACGCATGGCAAACCTCTGCTTTTATACCACACTCATCTGATTGCTCTTGTCAATAAACCAGAGACACATAATGATAGTACACAAGTGGTAAGAATAGGATTGCATAATTATCTCAGTTAACAAACTTATCATGAAGTACACGGTGTAAAATTCCTAATAAAAATTGACATAAATCCTATCTTTGGTAATTTATAGTTTGGTAGGAGAAAAAACATAAATGAAGAGAAAACCATAACAAAAATTAGACAATGCTAAGGGTGTTAGATTGGTGCAGATAAAGTATCATTCAAGGCTTTATAGCCTTAAAGACAAGGATACAGTCTGAAAAATGTGTTCAATGATTTCATTGCTGTGCGAACATCATGCAGTGTACTTACACAAACCTAGACGCTATAGTTTGCTACCCACCTGGACTATACATTATAGCCTATCACTCCTGGGCGTCCTACTTTTACAACTTGTTACTATACCACACACTGTAGTTAAATACAATGTAATTGTAGGTATCTATGTATCTAATAGAGCTAAACATAGAAAATGTGCAGTAAAATTACGATATTAATCTTACGGGGCGACTGTCCTACATGCAGACTGTTGTTAACCAAAGCATTGTTATGCGGCACAAGACTGTACAGAAACAAAAGTTTGTGGATCTTCTAAATGACCTCCCCTTATTGTGAATGTTTAAGCAGAACTTAATCTTTGGATGACTGAGTTCTTGCTAAGGCATCTAACAATGCCATAAAAAAAAAAAAAAAGATGTCTCTTGTTGATGTATCTGAATGCTTCCATTTTTCTGACTGCCAAAGAAACAAAGTCTTCTCCAAAGATTGCATCAGCATTGATGATGGAAAGAACATTTGACTTGGCTTAAAAAAAAAAATCCTTGGGTGCAAATTCTATGTTTGCTACTGGATAGAATCGTGACTAACATAGCCACATGCTAATTATCTTACTTAACTCCTGAAAGCCATCTGTATGCTGAGAAGAATGGCAGAATGGTTGTGATCAAACAGATTAAGTGAAAATGTTTCAAAATGTATAAAGTACTTGGAAGCAGGGGAGTTGTCAATATAACTAAATGAAAAAATCTGTAAATATAAATGAGAAAATAAAACTCCAGCCTCAAACAGCAAGGAATGGTACAAATGTGGGTGGGACAGTCACCATTCTGCTTATTTATAATGACTTACTTTAGATTTGCTTACATCTATCACCAAAGACAATTTTTTTTTACATGCACAATTTTCTTTTTTTTTTTTTGTCTGACCCACATACAATATTTACCCTTCTAAAAATACACAGGGTACATAGTGATCTGCTCATTTTTAGGCTATGCAGTGAATACTGCTTTATCTCAGATGTACAGTTACTTTGGTGAAAGGCATAGAATACAGCAGATAAAGCCAATAGGAGGCAGCTGGCAGATAGTGATAATACCAAGGCTTTGCTATATAAAATGTTTTTTTTCCTCTTAAAACCTATATTCTGGCTATATGCTAGGCTCTCATGACCTTACATAACTAAAAATTCTAATATGCTGTGTGATTTTTATATAACCAATTGAATACCACAATATTCATTGGGAAAGCATAAGCAATCATTGTAATAATCATCATAGCTGTACCTCATCTACTTAGAAACAGTTTTAGGTAATTTTTGACGTATGCCTTTCCAAAATCCTATCAAGGTTTATAACCTAATTACTGCCTTTTACACCTGGAAATGATATCAAGTATTTGTCAAGTTCATCTTTATTTGATCTCAAATAAAGCTCGAGCTGCCGACTTATTTTTTCTACTCTTAATGTACAAAAGGAAAAGAGAGTTTTATCACTTCTCCCTCTGTTCAGTATTTAACAAAGGAACTTTCTCTTTATTGTTAATTTTACTTTTAACCATTTTCCTGTATATTAAAATTATAACTGAAGTCAGAGTAATGGACTATCATTATCTTTAAAATAACATGGAATACATTCACAGATAGCCAAATAATTCATTGTTTTATTCTTCCTGTTCTCTTTTACTTTCCTCTGATGTGTAGAATAAAACTCACTCTTACTGCGATTTGCCCTTTTTCACGCTTTTCCCTGACCAGGTGTATATAAAAACCTGTGGCCCTGCACTGAAACTCTTAGCTCTAATACTTCTGTAACCTCTGCCATACTCCCGGTCAGAGCCCGTACTGTGTGTGTAGATGAGGTGGAGCAACACAGCCCCCAGCATCATTCTAATAGGAGTGCATACATATGTATGTGCATAGATAAAACTTTCCCACTTCATACGAAATGAAATAATCCTACTTCTGGTAGTGATAATATAGTGTGGGGAGATTCTCCTCCATAGAAAACAGGTAAACACTGAAAACATTTTTTTTGTGGTAATACACATGTTTTATTTATTTATTTATATTAAAGGTTAATATGAGGGTACATATGATTAGGTTACATTATTTGCATTTGTAAAGCCCAAAGTCTGAGCTGCAGTTGAGTCCTTCACCTGGTAAATGTGCCATATACCCACTACTCGGTCTCCAATAGGTGGGACCTATTCAATCCCCTAACCCCTCACTGAGTTAAATTGTGTTGTTTATTTTTCCTTGTGTAGGACTAGAGTTGCTGGTCTACTATTTTCAGATTAGTATTGAGTACATGGAATGCTTGCTTTTCCTGTCTTGAAATACTTTGCTTAGGAGAATGTTCTCCAAATTCATCCAGGTAAATACAAAAGATGCAAGGTCTCTATCTTTTTATGATTGAATAGTATTTCATGGTACACATATACCACAATTTATTAATCCATGTATGGACCCTTGAATTGTTCCCATATCTTTGAGATTGTGAATTGAGCTGCTATAAATATTTAAATGCAGATGCCCTTATGGTAAAATGATACCTAGTAATGAGATTGTGGGTTCAAATGGGAAGTCTACCAAATTAAAAAGTTTCTGCACAGCTAAGGACACAATCAACAAAGCAAACAGACAACTTTCAGAATGACAGAAAATAATCACATGTTATGAATCAAAGGGCTGGTGATCAGAATATACAAAGAACTCAAGCAAATTAACAAGAAAAAGAGCAGAAAACTCCATTAATCAATGGGTAACAAACATGAACAGAAACTTTTCCCAAGAAGATAAATTAATGGTCAGTAAACACATGAAAAACTGCTCATCCTACCTAATTATCAGAGAAATGTAAATCAAAACCACTTTAAGATATCACCTAACCTCTGTGAAAATAGCCCAAAGCTGCAGATTCTGGTGTGGGTACAGAGAGAGGGTACATTGATGCACTGTTGGTGGTATTGAAAACTAGTATAGCCTTTTTGAAAACATTTTTAAAATCAGAAATTTAAGGGCATAGGAAATAGGCCAAAGGTAAGCAGCAACTTGAAAAGGTTTACTCAAGAATAATTGATTCTTCATTTGTTAAAAATGGTTTGTGGACTTATACTGTGGCCATTCTCTATCTCCCACAGATATATATTTAAAACCCACATTTTCCCCAAATGTAGAAAGTTCAATTTAGGGTTGGTTACAGAGAAACTGTGGAAAATTTAATAGAAATATTTTGGAACTAAAAGCCCAGAGATCTATAAGAAATTGATAGTAAGCAGTCCACACAAGTCTGGCTGACTGATAAACGCATGAGACCCCAGGAAGCTTGTGCAACCTTGGAAAGACAGGCAAATATGCTTTTGCCTTTGAATGTGTTCTTCATACTTAGGATAGCTAGATTTAAAAAGACTGACATGATCAAGTGTTCACAAATTGTGAAACCACTGCAACCCTCATGTACAGTTGGTGGGAATTTAAAATAGTGCAGCCACTTTGAAAAAACATGTTAGCAGTTTCTTCAAATGTCAAAAGTAAACTTTTACTATATAAGTTTATATATAGTAAAACAATTTCATTACTAAATTGATAATTGAAAAGATACAAAACCTACATTTGCTAATCAAACTTATGCAAATGTTTATGACATTATTTGTAGTAATTCAAAACTGAAAAGAATAAACATGTCCACGAACTGCTGAATGGATAAACAAAATGTAACTATACAATGAATCATCACTCAGAAATAGAGAAAGAACAACTACTAAAATGCTAACAATACAGACAAATTTAAGAAACATCATGTTAAGTGAAGGATGCCAAGAACAAAAGAGCACATTCTGTATGAAACATTCATGTTATGTTCTGGTACAGCTCAAACTACAGTGACAGGAAACAGACCAGTAATTCTAAGAAGGGTGCTGGTGGCCTGGATTGATTGCCAACTGGTATCAGGAAGCTTTCCAGAGTGATAGATAATGTTGACAGTTGCAAGACTATATTCATTTACCAAAAGTCTTCAAACTGCACTTAAAATGCGTGAATTTTATTGTATGAAAATTATATACTTACAAAGATATAAAACACTAATTAAAGATCCTTTTTTTAATTTTCTAATAATGCCTATAAATGAATGGAGGTGTCTAGAGGCCTCTAATTTTTGTTTTCAAGTGCCACTTTAAAATTCTAAATTACTATTTATTATTATTCATTCAATTTTTTTTCAGTTTCTCCTTAGGCATCTCAAAATCTGTTTCAGTCTCTGGGAAAACCATAAAAAATGCTTGCATAATACTAGATTAATACTTTGATCTAGGATATTTTATTTCATTAATATTACATATTATGAATTTAATTTGTTAAATAAAATTATTGCTGACATAATCTGCTTATGATTTCTTATCCTATTTTTCTGTATTTTATACAAATTCTCTACCTTGTAAGATATATTTGTAAGAAAATATCCTATCTTTCTGTTGAAATATAGATTTTTTTTTCATTATATTATAGCATTTGGCTAGCTTTTAAAAATTTAATGTCACTCAATTCCCAAGGGAATATCTATGGGAACTGGGGAAATGATGATAATTTGTAACTACATGTAAAACTAAGGTTGTTAGTCAACATAATGGCAGATCATCAGGAGCATTTTCACTAATTAAAAATGTATGAAATAGAAACAAGAATTAGAATATGAAAAAGAGATTTGCATATGTCTTTCAGTTTTGGTAAAGTAACTGAAGAATAAAGAATACAAAATTTTTCACACATCTTTGCCTGTACATCAGAAACCCAGGCCTTTTTCACCCCCAAAGAAGAAATCCATTTCTCTGAGGCAGCAAGTTATAATTTTGAAGTAGTGAGACTCTGTCCCTCATCCACTCCAAAATTCCTTTGTCAAGTAGCTTCAGAGATTTCAACCCCCAGAAAAGAGTGAGTTAGACAAAGCAGGTGAAAGATTGCAATGCTTTGATACTTTCCTAAATTGTCCTTTGGAGGAAAATACCATAATGCATCCTGCGTTAAATATTTTTGCATATTCTATCAATGGTTTATATTTTTTGAGAATAAAGGAAAGATTCTTAAAAATGTATCACTAATTAAGTGAAAACAGAGTCAAGCCATAAAATATGACTGTTGGCAAACAATAAATCTATCTCATCATTTTAAAGACTCCAGAGACTTATATTATAAAAAATTATTTTATGAATAAACCAAGCTTTAAAAAATGGGAACATGATGCCATCACCAGAAATGAAATAAAAACAGAAATACAAAGAGAGATGAATGCTATAAGTAAAGTAGACAGGAAAATCCAGCACTTGAATTTAAAACTTCCATTAAGAGACAAAATTTGAATTTAGAATCTTTAATTGGAGCCATAAAGGTCAAATTTCAATAAGCTCTTTTATGATGCAGGTGTAAATAACAAAAAAAGTTACAGATGACAATAGTGAGAGGATAATGAATAGAAACCCAATTTCAGAATGATTTTAATTTTTTGGTAAATAAATCAAAACAATTGAAATAAAAGCACAATCAAAAATGCATAACCCAAAGATACTTGAATGAATAGAACTGTTAATTGAGAATGCACATGCTATAAAGAAAGTAAAAAGTACTAAATTCCATCCTCACCCTAGAATAAATAAAATTATAAAAAGTAAATATCTTAAGGACATCTTAAAAAATAAATTAAGGAAAAAATAAGATACCATTACATACAAAATATTAAAAATGCAAAAGAAAAAAATATGACAATACCGAAGTTGATGAGAAGTCTGAGCAAGAAGAATGCTCATTCATTGCTGGCAGAAATGCAAAATGGTATAGCTACTTTGGAAGACTATTTGGCAGCTTCTTACAAAGCTAAACTTAGTCTCAGAATACAATCCAGCAATTTCACACTAAGTATGTACCCAACTGATTTGAAAACGTATGTCCATACAAAAACCTGTGCATGAATGCATATAGTAGTTTTATTCATATTTGCTAAACCTGAAGGAAATCAAGATAGCCGTTCATAGGTGAATGCATAAGCAAACTATAGTAGAATATTATTCAGCAACTAAGAAGAAACTAGAAATATTAATGGCTTCAACATAGCTGACTAGAGGTATCTGGTATTTGTCTCTTCCACAATATTGTGAGTAGATTATCACATCTCGGGTAGATCATCTAAGAGAGAATGCTGGAATTGAACAGAGAAGAGACAGGAAACTCTTATGGCAAGGAAGGAAAGGGAAGTAAGGCAGCCTACTTGACCATGATCAGCTGAGAGCCCAGAGAGGGTCTCCAATGTAGGGAGAAAGTAAGTGAGAGATCACTAGTGGATTATATTCTTACCAGACTCTTATAATCCTAGCCATTGGAGAACTCCTCAACATTCATGGGCCCTGAGTCTAACATAGGGAGCTACCTGGAGACCGTGTGATGGCATTGCTCCAGAGAGGGAGCATGTGCTATGTCCCTTACACTGCATTTCCTAAACAGTTACATTTTGAAATCCCAGTCCCCGTTAGACAGCATCCTATCCTGCACCCCAATGGCTCTTGCATGTTCACATGCCCATCTTCACATGGGAATTCCAGTGACATCTAAGACAAGCAAAACTGAAAGAATCTATAACTACTAGAACAGCCTTACTAGAAATGGTTAAGGGCTTCCTAAACAAAGAAGCAAAAGGACAATATCTACCATCATAAAAACACATGAAAGTATAAAACCCACTTGTAGAGTAAGCACACAAATAACAAAGAGAAAGAACTAAAGTGTAACCCTGCAGAAATCCCCGAAACTACAATAATAAGCAATAAGAAAAGAACAAAAGACACAAACAACCAGAAATTAATTGATAAGATGTCAGGAATAAGCACTCACATAATCAATAATAACCTTAAATGTAAACACATTAAATTTTCCACTAATGGATACACTCTGGCTTATTAGATTAAAAAAAAAAATTGCAACCCACATATATGTACTGGAAGAAACCAACCTCAACATAAGGATACATTTACACAGAAAGCAAAAAGATGGAAAAAGATAAACTATGCAAACAGTAGTGAAAACCTAGCAGGATTGACTGTGCTTATATCAGATGAAACAGAATTTAAATCAACAACAGTTAAAAAGCAACAAAGAAAGTCATCATAGAATGATAAAGAGATTAATTCGATCAGAGGATAAAAAATTCTAAATATATATGCACCTGAAAGTGGAGCACCCAGATTTATAAAGAAAACATTAATAGATCTAATGGGAGATATATACTCCAATACAATAATAGTTGGGGACTTCATACCTCACTCTCATCATTAGACAGATCCACTAAACAGAAGATTAACAAAGAAGTATCAGGTTTCAACTGCAAGTTAGACCAAATGGACATAACTGACACATAAGAATTTATATAACATCTACATAATACACCTTCATAGCAGCACATGGAAAATGGGCTAGGATAGACCATATGATAGGACACAAAACAAGTCTCAACAAATTTAAAAAATTAAAATTATATCAAGAATCTTCTCAGACCACAATAGAATAAAACTAGAAATCAATGAGAAAAGAAACTTTGGAAACAATGCAAATGCATGGAAGTTAAATAATGTACTCCTGAATGACCATTGGGTCAAAAAAGAAATAAAGGAAGAAATCAGAAAAATTCTTGAAGCAAATAAAAATGGAGTCAGAACACACCAAAAATTATGTGATATAGAAAAAACAATGCTAAGGGGGGAATATATAGTAATAAACACCTACATAAAACAAAAGATTTTAAGTAAACCATCTAATGATGGAGCTCAAACAAATAGAAAAGTAAGAACTCAAAATTAACAGGAGGAAAGAAATACTAAATATCAGATCAGAACTAAATGAAATAAAGACTAAAAAAAAGGATGAATAAAACAAAAAATTATTTTTGCACAGGAATGGATAAGCTACTAAACAGATTTAAAAAAAGAATAAGATGCAAATAAAAAAAATCAGCAATGAAACAGGAACCATTACAACTGATACCACAGAAATACAAAAGATCATCAATGACTAGTAGAAATAACTCTTTGCTAGCAAACTAAAACCTAGAGAAAATGGATAAATTTCCAGACACATACAACTTTTCACCTGGACACATACAACCTACCAAAATTGAATTAGGAAGAAACTGAAAACCTGAACAGAGTAATGCAATTAATGAGATTGACTCAAATAATAAAAAGAGTTCCACTAAAGAAAAGACATGAACCCGATAACTTCATTACAAAATTTACAAAAAACAACTAATATAATTTTTTCTCAATCTATTCCCCCAAAAAAAACTGAAAAGGAGAAAATTCTCCATAACTCATTCTGCAAGTCCAGCATCACCCTGACACTAAAACCAGATAAGGATACCAAAAAAAAAAAAAAAAAAAAAGCCAGAAAGAAAAGAAGGAAGGGAGGGAGGGAAAAAGATAAAACTCAAGGTCATATACACAGACATAAAAATCCTTAACAAAATACTAGCAAACCAAACCCAACAGCACATTAAAAAGATAATATACCATGATCAAGTGTGACTTATCCCAGGAATGCAAAGATGGTTTAACATATCCAAATCAATGAACATGATACATTACATCAATTCGATGAAAGAGGAAAGAAAAGTACAATCATCTCAACAGATGCAGAAAAAAAATTGATGAAATTCAACATCTCTTCATTGTAAAAATCATCAACAAACTTACTAGACAGAGAAAGAACATACTTCAATATAATAAAGGCCATATAACAAACCTACAGCTAACAACACACTAAATAGGGAAAACCTGAAAATCTTTTCTCTGAGATATAGAACAAAATAAGGAGTCTCACTCCCATTTAACTATCAAGAAGCAGCAATACTCCTCCAAATTGTGTATAAAAACCCAAATTGTGCTTTCCATGGAGCTTGCAGTCAGCAGGCTACCTTAGGACTTGGTTTGCTATATACATCATTAATAAACTTTCCTTTTTCTGGCTAAAAATTTACTTGCTCTCTTCAATTATTAGAGCTGATCCAACAGTTAGGTAATTAATCAGGAGGTTATTAAAAGCCTTTATGAGTCTGTAATAATCAACATTTGGTAATATATTCACACAATTTTGATGATATCAATTACTTTTTAGGACAATACAAATTCTCAAAATTGAGTGAATTAGAAAACAGGGGGAGACGAAAAACTGAAAAAGGAATTTAAAATATTCTGAAGAAAAAATGCCCAATTTCCAAATTATTTAAGTGAATTTATTTAATCTCCTCCAAAGTAGACAATTTTTGATCAACTGTCACAGATAGAAATAGATAAAATGTTTCAAATTCATTATTGGGATACATGTTTTGGTTACATAATTTGCTTCTGTATAGTTTGTGTCAGAGTTATAAGTGTGCCCTTCACCCAGATAGTGTGCATTGTACCTATTAGGTATGAATTTACTCATCTACTCTGTTCCCTCCCAGCTCCTTAATTTCCACTGAGTTTTATTTCCATATGTGTATATAGGTGTTGATCAATTACTTACAACTTAGCATTGAGTACATGTGGTGTCTGTTTTTACATTTGTATGATACTTCACTTAGAAGAATGGTCTCCAGTTCCATCCAGTTTGTTACAAAAGATACTAGTTCATCATTTTTTTCATGGTTGAGTAGTACTCCATGGCATACATATACCACATTTTATTAATCATGTAAGGATGGGTATGTGGGTTGTTTCCACATTGGTGCTGCTATAAACATTTGAGTGCAAGTGTTGTTTTTCTTAAAAATCTTTTTTCCCTCTGGGTAAATACCTAGTAGTGGGGTTGCTGTGTCAAATGGTAGGTATAGTTTTAGTTCTCCGAAGTATCTCTATACTACTTTCCACAGAGGTTGTACTGATCTTCAGTCCCAGCAACAATGTAGAGAAGAACCTTTCACTCCACATTCACGCCAGTATCAGTTGTTTTGGGACTTTGGGACAAAAGCCATTCTTGCTTGGAGTTAGGTGACATCTCATTGTAGTTTTGATTTGCATTTCCCTGACGATTAGAGACATTGAGCATTTTTTCATGTACTTGCTGGCAAGTAGTCAATCTTCATTTGAAAAGTTTCTATTTGTGTCTTTTGCCACTTTTTAATGGGGTTGGTTGACTTTTTTCTTGCTGATTTGCTTGAGGTCTTTGTACATTCTAGTTATCAGCCCTTTATCAGATGTATAGCACTTAAATACATATATGTCAAATTTCAGATAAATTAAATGGGAATTACAGAAAAATCCAATTACAGCAGTTATAATGTATTTAAAAGCTACAAATAAATTTTAAAATGAATATGCAAGACATATATAAGCTAAAATAATTACTAAAGGACATAAAAGAAAACTTGAATAAATGGAGAGATAAATCATGCTCTTGAGTTGTGAAATATATATTGATTATTTTTGTAAGTTAATAGTTTTAATGTCAGTCCATTCAGAATCTCCGTGAGACATCTAAAATTGATTAGGTAATTCTAAATTTCAAAAGAGAGAGTAACTCAGAATAGCAATTCAACATCTCATGTATATTTATATTTCTTTAAAATCTCATTCTAAAATATTTTGCATTACTTTAAACTCTCAGGCTAGATTCTTAAGCTATTTTTTTGTTTGCTACTAAATTAACATCCTCTAGCCCAGTGGTTCTCAACCTGTGGGTCGCCACCCTTTTGGGGGTCAGACGACCCTTTCACATGGGTTGCCTAAATACATCCTGCGTATCAGATATTTACATTACGATTCATAATAGTAGCAAAATTACAGTTATGAAGTAGCAACAAAAATAATTTTATGGTTGGGGGTCACCACAACATGAGGAACTGTATTGAAGGGTCACAGCATTAGGAAGGTTGAGAACCACTGCTCTAGCCTGAAACTCCTCAGCTAGACCAAGCAGAAATTGGAGAGAAAACCAAGAACAATGCACTGCTGGTAGGAAAAGGTCAAGCAATCGTGCGCGATGTAATAGGCACACCCGGAAATAAACGCTCAATATGCAGCTCCTTCCTCTGTGATGTGGCAAGTTATTTAATATGTCTTAACCTCAATTTCTTACTCTTTAAATTAGAACGATGCCTACACACCTGGATTTATGATGATTAGACAGCATCTTTAAAATATACACATAGAGAACACCACATAGTTCATACTTAATAAATTTTATTTTCTCCTCTTTTACAGTTCAATTTTCCTCTCCCTCCAGTCTAAACAGTCTCTTGTGCTCACTTCATTTATTACAGAGAGCTGAAAGTCCAGTGGCCCAGTAGTGAAGGTGACAATAGTTAGCTAAGCTAGAAAACATTGCATCGAGCCAGGAGCCTCTGATTCTAACTTCTACCCTACCACTGAAGTAAAGATAATATTAACTATTTCTATGCATAAATTCAAGAGATTCTATACCAGATAACTTATTACATTGCTTTCTAAAGCTGTGGTTTATGATGGGCAGGAAGATGTGATAGTAATCTGATTCTGTCCCTTTCCCTTGGTTTATGCTGTCACTCTGACCAGGTGATCTGCTTGGATGGTTGATGTAAGGTGGGCCTTCCAGAGCCTCTAAGAAAATTGTCAAGCATCATCAAATCTGTGTTCTGTGAATAGTCTTGCCAACTTTCTTTTTTACTTTTAGTTCTTTTCTTGACCTTCTCAGATCCTTAATGTGAAAATTTGTGTTAAATTTCATAAAATGTGATGAAGTATCAGGAAATAAATATAAAACAAGTGATTCTGTCCCGGAAAAAGTAGAAAAAGTATCTTGCTCTGAATGAGTACAAAGCATTTATCTTAGCTTACCTGATTCCCATATCAGCACATAACGAGAGCCTTTATATGTTCAAAATAATTGTCAAAGCAACTGTTGAAAACCAAGGTTAGGAAGGAAAGGCAACAGCATGTATGTTTGGGTAGAGTGTTCAGCATTTTAAACGATCAGGATCTTTACAATTAGTAAGCTCTAACCTTCTACAGTTATTTAAAATGGCTTAGAGTTGTCTGCTTTCTGCTGGAACCATTGATGAAAGAGATGGACAAAGAGTTCAGAAACCTAAGTTCCAGTCACTGTTCTGATACCCAGCTAAGACAGAGAGAGAGATCAGGAAGTGAGACAGTTGACCAGCTACTGAAGTCAGTATTACACACGGGACCCTGAATCACTGCAGTACAGGTGGAACAAAATGTGTTACCAGAACTCCTTTCAGGCACTCAAAAGGAATATTTAATAGGCTGTTTGGGGTGGAAGCTGAATATATGCAGATACTCTGCTCATTTTCAACATGATCAAAGGAAAATCTTTATTTCTGACATTATCATCTTGTCCTTACCAAATTTGCTCTCAGTTTTTCCCACCGTGACAACTGGCCCCAGTTTCTTAAGCCCACAATCTAGTAGATGTCCTTGAATGTCCTTGACACCTCTCTGTGGTCACTATCCATGTACCACCAATCCATCAGCAAATCCTGTTTCTCCAAAGCATGCGCTATAGTTATTCATGTTCTAAGATCTCAGCTCTTACTAGACTAGTCATTTTTTTTTCTTTTTAATATCTATGTGGAAAGACATTTTTTCTTACTTTATGGTTAATTTTTAGTTTTTTTGTATAGCGATCACAAAATGCTTATATATATATTTACTCTTTGGAGCTCACTGTAATTTTCTTTGAGGCCTATTATATGATCAATTTCATAAATGATTCACATTTGATTGAAAGGGAGGTATACTATCCCTTATATATTTATATCCTTATAGGATTTTTGCCTTTAATCTACCTATACCGGGGAGAGAAGTGTTAAGTTTTTCTATATTTTCAGTGTACATTTGTTCTATTTCTTCTTTCTCTGCAGTTTTCTGCTTTAGGAAAGTTGATGCTCTTTTACTAAGTGCATAACAATTAATACCAATTACATTTTCATGGTAAACTGTAGCCTTAGAAGTGTAGTGTCCCTCTTTGTCTTATCTGAATTCTACTTTGTTTAACATCAAGTTTAGAAACTCCACTTCCTTTTTCTTTAATCTCCCCTGTAAATTTTTGAACATCCTTTCGTTTTTAACCTTTCTGAATCATTTATTTTAGATACATTTCAGAAATAAAGCATAACAAAGTTTTACTTTGTCTGGAAATCTTGTTCTTTCATAGGTGAGGTAATACCATGAATACTTACACAAAAAAATCCTTCACTATGGATCTGCTTTTCTTACTGTTTTGTGAGGCGGGGAGAGGTATTTGGGTTGTGTGTATCTGTGTTTAGAAAATGTAATTTTGTTCTAATAGGAACTAACACTTTTATAAAAACTCTTTTTTTAGATAATATCACTGATTCCCATTATGACCAATACTGAAATTATAGAAGACTTATTTTACCCTTCATTCCTTCCATATTCCTCACTATACAGTTTTAGTTTCCAAGTATTATCTTTGTGTTAATGAGAGTAGTTTTAAATTCATTTAACTTTTTTTTCCCCTAGGAGATGAAGTCTTCCTCTGTCACCTAACTGAGCACAATCATAGCTCACTGCAGCCTCAAACTGCTAGGTTCAAGTGGTCATCCCACCTCAGACTCCTCCGTACTAGAATTACAGCCGCATCACACCACACCTGGATAATTGTTTTGTTTTTATTTCTATATTTTTTTAGAGATAAGATATTACTATGCTTCCTAGGCTAGTCTCAAACTCCTGGCCTCCAATAACCCTCCCACCTCCCAAAGTGCTGAGATTACAGGCATGCGCCACTGTGCCTGACTGAAATATACTTAACTTCCATGGCCTGGTATGTCAGCTTTAAAGGTTTTCTTTCACTCCTAGCTAGTACACATAATGCAGTCAGTAATGTTCTTATGTTCTATTCAATCTTCCCCTCTGCTCTCTCTTGTTAATTTTATTATTTCTATATTGTTAGAGCATAAAATGTTTACCTGCCTTTACAACCAGATACCTGTGTTTTAGTTTAGTTCCATAGTTCAATATATTCAACAGATACTCTTAGACATTATGCTGAAGCTTCTCTAATTATCCAAGCTGATCTAAAGCTTGTTCTCAGATAATTTCTTCAGGAAGGATTCCTTGGATCAATCTTCACAGAGTCCTTCCTATTTATAACTGTTTGTGGTCTTTATAATTGAAGATTTTTTTTTCTGGGTCATACTTTCTTTCCATGAATATCTTAAACATATTTTTCCATTGCTTTTTATTTTAGAAGGATTGTCAGGGCATCATCCAAATCTGATTTCGTTTTCTTTTTAAATGACATAGCTCGGCTCGGCGCCTGTGGCTCAACGGGCTGGAGCGCCAGCCATGTTACACCTGAGCTGGCCGGTTCAAATCCAGCCTGGGCCCACCAAACGACAATGACGCTGCAACCAAAAGATGGCCGAGTGTTGTGGCAGGCTCCTGTGGTCCCAGCTACTTGGGAGGCAGAGGCGGGAGACTCGCTTGAGCCCAGTAATTGGAGGTTGCTGTGGGCTATGATGCCACGGCACTCTATCCAGGGTGACAGCTTGAGGCTCTGTCTCAAAAATAAATAAATAAATAAATAAATGACATAGCTCTTTGCTAGATCCTAACTGAGATGCTTTTCTGAAAGTCCTCTGGTTTTACTAGGTAAAATACATCTCCCTGTTGCATGTTCTGGGGGTGGATGATGTACTCCTTGAATATGAAAATTCTAGTTTTATTTTAGAAAAGAAACCTTGAATTATGGGGGATTTTTTGTTGTTGTTATACCAGTAGATTGTAGATTGTTACAGGGAAAGGATTCAGGCTAAAACTCACCTCCTCCCCTACCCTGGAAGAGACGTATAAGGCAGAGGAAAGAAGGAGCTCAAACACAGAGCTCCCATGAGGATGGTGCTATCTGCTCTTGGTCTTGATGCGTGACAGTATAGCTTTCAGTGCCCAGATTTTTTTCTTTTCCTTCTTTTTTCTTTTTTTGGCATTTGTGGTTTTTTTCTTTAATTTCAGATTAATATGAGAGTACTTAGTTACATCGTCTGCTTTTGTAAGGTTGGAGTTCAAGTTGTAGTGGTGTCCTTCACGGAAAATGTGTGCCCTATATCCATGCAATGTACCCAGCCACTTCCCCCAGGCGTCACTACTCAAATTTAATTGAGTTTTTATCTCCTGCGAGCATGTAGATGTTAATCTACTAGTGTCAAATTAGTACTGAGTCCATGTAATGATTACTTTTCCATTCTTGTGATGCTTTGCTTAGAAGAATGTTCTTCAAAGCTGTCCATATTGTTACAAAAGATGTAAAGTCTCCATCTTGTTTTATAGTTTCCTAGTATTCCATTGTATACATATTCCACAATTTATTAATCCATTCATGTGTTAATGGGCACTTAGGTTTTTTCCACATCTTTGCAATGAATTGTACTATTGTAAACATTCATGCGTAAATGTCCTTATTGTAGAGAAGGGAGCACTCATGCACTCCTCGGACTAGTACAGCCTTTATGGAAAGAGGTATAAGGATTCCTCAAAGAACTAAAAGGAGACTCACCATTGGCTCCAGCAATCCTGTTACTATGTATATACATGAAAGAATTATGGGTTCTTAATATTTCTTCTTTTCTGCAGTTCCTTCCTCAGTGTCTTCTCTTGAATTGTTTAGAAATATGGTTAGAGTTTTTGTCTACTTTGTGGCCCTGTTTCACCATGTTCTTACAATCTATAAGTATGTTATGTGGTGTATTTTCATCTACATTTCTTTTTTATAACTTTGTACAGGGTTATATCATATCCTTCTTTGTTTTCATTTTTATTTTATTTTTGCAAAGATGCTTAGGAGATGCGATTTATTAATTTTTTCTTGGCTCTTCACTTGAAAAATTGCAAACCTACAGAGAAGTTGAAAGAACAGTATAATGAACACCCATGTACTATTCTAACTTCACCTAGAATTTATCAATTGGCATTTTCTACAATCATACTTTCTGTTTTCCAAATTATTTGAAGGTAATTTGTAGATATCACATTACTTTATTCCTGGTATTTAGCATGTCTTTCCAAAGAAAAAGGACATTTTCTTACATAACCACATGGTTATGTTTCCATTTCTAAAAAACCTATCCTTTTCTGTGAGAGGAATAGGGTGGGCCATGGTAGTTTACCAGCTTCACAGCTCAAAAGCTTCCTCACTGCTACTGAGAAGGACCAATACATGATCTCTCTTCACTGCATCACCAACCTCCCCTCTCTCTCTCTTAGGGCTGGATCTGGGTCAGCAAGGTTTTCAGGGCTCCAAATACCTTTCTTTTCCCAGGTAATGCTCTCACCTGCAGGTAAGATGATTTTCTTGCTCAGTATTTCCTGGGATCTGCTTTCTCTGGATTTCTCTCTTCCCTAAATCACCATCATTGTCTTGCTCAGTTTTTGATTCTGTTTCCATGAAGTGAGGCTTAATCCTTTAAGGAGAAATTTTTCCCCAGATAATTTAGAGGGCAAGGACTTAGACTGTCATATACATCAAGGACTTCGATTGTCACATATCTATCTATATCCATGTGCATTTTTTTTACCTCTTTTTGCAACTTTGAGCCCATGAAGATCTTCCCAGGTTTTACTCATCATGTTGCCTAAGAAATAGCCCAAAGGTTTTTTCTTCTATATATTTTTCTTTGCTATCCTAGATGATCCATTTACTTGGAGATAATTGGGGAGAATGTAAAAACTGTATCCTTGCTATGATTTCGTGTTCCATTTCAAGATTTAAAGTAGGTCCTATCGCCTCGTTAATTTGTACCAGCCTCAAAGTAGAATCCACATTCTTTCTTGAAGTTTATAAATTCATCAAGTTCCTACTAACCTCTCTAAACCCATTTCCAATCACTCCTTCCTATCCTCTCTATCTCAGATCCACCAGCTTTCTTTCTGCTCGTCAAACAACACAAGCTCCTTCCCCGTTAGGGGCTGTCCCTGGAATGACATCGTCTCCTCCTATCTTCCAGTCTACAGCAGTCACCCAGCCATGCTCCCTCTTACTGCCTAGCTCAATCATCTTCCTATCAGATATTACGATACCCTTTTCTTATGAATACTATCTCTTGACATTCTTCCTCCTCCGTAAGAATGTCCTGCCATGACAGTCCCTAGGGACTTGGCTATGTGGTTCAATGTTCCACCGCTACTGTCTAGAACAGTCCCTGGCACACTGGCAGTCAAGAAATGCTGATTGAATGAAAGAGGGAAGAATGGGAGGAACAGAGGGACACAAAGGCAAAGTTATTTATGAAAAGAGTATTTTGTTTGAACTCAGAAAAATACAAATTGATATTATACTTCAGTCATCTATTAGCTGTTTGATTTTAGAAATCCCACTAAGAGTCATCTCCCTAAAATATTAAATGGGGAGGAAATGCCACATTTTTATTTTATCTGGGAATATGTTAAATGCAAAGGCATCTGGCAGAGTAATCAGTTTATAAAAAGAGGTTTCTCTTCTTCCCTTTTCCCCTCTCTCCCTCCCCACCTTCCCTTTCTTTCCCAATTTCTTCTCCTCTTACTTATGCTAAGGCTAAGTTTAACTGAGAAATGCACATGTTTATGACTGTTGTAAAAAATGGAGTTTCTTTTTCAAGAAGGTCCCAGACTAAATCTTTGGAAGCAAAGTATTCCTTGTGCTCAATCAGATGCATGCAGTTGTCTTTAATGCTGCAGTTGGATGACGTTCCTCATATCTATATTTGACAATGTCTTCTATAATTTAGAACTACACTGACACAGCTTTGATCTGGTTGTCATTTCAATCCTGAATAATTCCACTAGTATATGAAAAGCTTCATTCTGACTCATTGCTATCTTACAAGTGGTGAAAAAAATAGCAGAGCAGAAAGGGCTTTATTCTGAATCCCTTGAGTCATTCTTCCTTTCACCTAAAA
>CAUYON010173964.1:0-69391 GCA_963573935.1 Arctocebus calabarensis | reverse complement strand
ATTGTTTTGTTTGTGGTATCTCTTCCTTCCTTCCTTCCTTCCTTCCTTCCTTCCTTCCTTCCTTCCTTCCTTCCTTCCTTCCTTCCTTCCTTCCTTTCTTTCTTTCTTTCTTTCTTTCTTTCTTTCTTTCTTTCTTTCTTTCTGCAGTTTTTGGCCAGGGAGGGTTTGAACCTACCACCTCCAGTATATGGAGTTGGTGCCTACTCCTTTGAGCCACAGGTGCCATCCATGTGGCATCACTTTAATAGGATAATGCTGGGTTTTAATACTGGGATATTAAGATTAATATCCTGGGTTTTCAAAAGAAGAAATGGAGTTTTATAAAAATATTTATGACTAGGTAGCCTATTGCCAATTTTGTTTTCTGCTTATGCTTTCTGGAAACTTTATTGTAATAGTTTAACAGTGACCTTTATTTAGATTACATTTTTCAGAGAGTTAAAGTTTGTGACAATTTTATAATTTTTGTAAATGGGAATTCTCCCTTTTTATTGAAAAGGCCTATGGGAAAATATGGGGGGGGAATGAAGTCTTAAAGATTATTTCATTGATAAGTTTTTATTAAAAAAATTTTTTTCTGCAATTTGGCTGGGGTCGGGTTCAAACCTACCACCCTCAGCATATGGGGCCAGCACCCTACCCAAGGAGCCACAGGCACCACCCTATTGTTGAGTTTTAATGAGAATGGCTTATGACTGTTTGAAAGGAGTTAAAAGCATATCCAGTTTGTGAAAATCAAAGGAAAATTCTCTTTGATTGTTTCATGAAGTAAAGCATCTATATCTTTCTCAGCAATCTCATCACCTTCAGGTATTCCTATAAGGTGAACATTAGATCTCTTAAAATTATCCCAGAACTCTCTGAGAGAAAGATCCCTTTTGTTCTCCACTTTTTTTCTTCTTTGTGCATTTGGGAGCATTCAAAAGCTTTGTCTTCATTTTTAGGAATTCTTTTTTCTATCTGCTCCATTCTGTTTCTCAGGGATTCTATTATATTTCTCAGATCTTTGAGGGCTGCAAGTTCTTACCTCAATGTGTCAAAATCTTTGGTAATTTTGTCTTTGACTTTGTTCAAATTCTTGAGACATCTTTTGAATTACTCCTTGAAATTCTAATTCCATCTTTACCTCCATTCTGTTGATCTTATTTGCTATCCAAATTCTGAACTCAATTTCTGACATCTCAGCCATGTGTTTATGAATGGGATCTTGTGGTGTCTGTCATATCATTCCTTGGGGAAGTTGATCTACTCTAATTATTCACATTGCCATAGTTTTTCTGCTGATTCTGCCTCATGATTGTTTTTCGCCATTGGCTAGATGGGCAGGTAAGGTGAAATTGGATTGGGAACTCCTGGAGTTGTGGTTAACCAGCCCTTTGTCAAGGATCTGGGACTGATGACTGCAGCTTTTTCCCCTATAACTTTGCAAAGGACTCATACAGTATTACAGTCTGAGACTGAGGAAACCTGCTTGGTGTGGTGTGGTTAGGTGGCTCTGTCTTATATTCAGCTAGTTCTTGTCCAATCCTAGTAGATCAGTGACTCTGGTGAAGTCTTAGCTGTGGAGAAATTCAAGCAACTAAGACACTCCACCCCACCATGGACAACAACTGGAAGAGGAAAATCAACCCTTCCCATTACCACACAACCAGGGTACCACCTGAGAGGGTCCTTGGGTGATTGACCCAGGGTAGAAGTTCCAAACCTTTTGATCCAGTCAGTATGAACTCACAAGTAGGAGAGTTTGAAAGGTCTCAAGCAACTAGATGGTGGAGATCTACTAGCTGCTCAAATTTGGTTTGCTCCAATCCTCTGTGGAGTCAGAAAGGCCCATCCAGTAGCAGGGTTGGACCAAAGGACTGTGTCTCTTTCTCCACTTTGCTGTTTCACGCTCAGTCACTGATGACCCCACAGGACTGAGGTCCTGCTCCCTCAATAAGCAGATGTGCAGGAGCTTTGCACCTGTCAGAGTCAAAGGAAGGTTAATGCCCTCACAGCCCAGCCACTACCCTCTGCCACCAGCTGGCTGGGGGAGGTGAGGCCTGTCCACCTCAGGTACTCAATAGGCACTGGAGAGTGTTCCACTTGGACTCAGTCTAATCCTGAGGGTAAAAAGCCAGCAAATGCTTTTCTCCCTCAGCCACTGCTCCATTGTCCCTGCTGCTCTGCAGCACCAGTATCCCTATAGAGCGAGTTCTGGTTTCATCTGGCAGTCCTTAGAGTCGGGGAGGTGTCTCTCTAAGATTAGACCCCAGTGGGATAGCTCTATTGTTACTGGATCTTTGTGGGAAGTGACCCTGAGCAGCTCCCAGGCTACTTCCACAGCCAGGGAGTTCTGGCTATAGAAGCAGCTCCAGGATCACAGGGCACATGGATCCAGCAAGAGGGAGGGGGATGCTGCATATGGTTCTGGTAGTGCATGGAGCTAAGTGACTTCCACAAGGACAGCACTCAGCTCAATACTCTGGGTGGATGGAACATGGTGTGGAAGCTCCTGCTGGGCTAAGTGTGGGGGGCGGGCATGGGATACGGCTCTAGCAGGGCCCAAGACAAGGTTCTGGCTGGGCAATGTGGTGGGGTGTTTGGAGGACACTCAGTCTGCAAGGGTTAGGCTTCTGGTTCGTCAGGTAAGGGAGAAAGGGTGGACTGGAAGTTCAGAATGGCAGGGAAAATGTTAGTTCAATTTTTCTGCCTGACAAGAGAGTGCTCAGAGTCATAACAGGGTCCCTCTGGGGAAGTAGACCCCAATTCTGACAGCTGTCACCGTGGGGTGAGACAAGAGGTCCTCAGTTCACTGCTCACCTGTAGAAAACCTATAAGAGGAAATTAAAGAGAAAAAGAAACAAAAACCCCCACAACTTTCTTGAGGGAGGGGATGGGCACTTTTCCTTTGGGATGAGTTTTATACCTGAAGTTTGCATTCTTGGCGTCTCGGCTTGCCTCAGCAGAGGTGACCTGCCGTTGTCACTCTTCTCTCTTGGCTCAGCTCCTAGTCTTAATTTAATTGGGTACTTTCTGGACATTATCCTTCCCTCTGGATGGGATATTCTGTCAGAGGCTGGCTCCAGTCGGCCATCTTGCCCCCTCCCTCCCTTCCTGTATTTTTGGAGAACACTTAGGGATCTAAATGTAGACCTGCTATTTGGTTCTGCAATTCCTCTTCAAGGTGTATATCCAAAGAACCAAAAACCATTTGGCAATAAAGATATTTGCACCAGATTGTTCATTGCAGCTCAATTCATAATTGCCAAGTCATGGAAGAAGCCCAAGTTCGCATCGACCCATGAATGGATTAATAAATTGTGGTATATGTATAACATGGAATACTATGCAGCATTAAAAAAATGGAGACTTTACCTCTTTTATGTTTACATGGATGGAGGTGGAAAATATTCTTCTTTGTAAAGTATCTCAGGAATGGAAAAATATATATCCAATGTACTCAGTACTACTGTGAAACCGATTTATAATCACTCACACTTGCATATGAAAAATGAAACACAACTATAGCCTAAGATGGAGTAGGGAAGGGGAAGGAGAGGGAAAGGGAGGGGGACGGGTTGATAGAGGGAAGGTTACACCTATGGAGCATATTGCAAGTACAAGTTGGATCTATCAGGTGTAGAACACAATTTGTACAAATAATAAACACATTGAATCCCCCTCCCCCAAAAGAAAAGAAAATCAAGTAAAGGGAGAGCACAACAGAAACCCCCATGGAAGATGGTTCAGCTTCTACATCCAGAAAAATTTATGAAGACCTACAGAGAATGAGTCTGTGAAAATAGCATTGTCAAAATGGGAACTAGATTATCTCTTCTTGGATGGCATGTAAATGCATCCTTAGTAATCTAAGGGGGCAAGAGTTGAGTTAAAAAAACAAATTAAATTCTGGTATGTCATATTTCCTCCACAATCTCTTTTTCAGGGCTTGAAATGTCACATGAATTCACACAGAAGAGCTTATCTATAGATAGCAAAATGAATTTTATTCACTCCTGGATTTGCCTTGCTTGGTGAGAAGTAGGGAAGCCTAACTGAAAATACTAAAACACAGCAAGACAGTTTTTACAGATAAATGACATTTAAGAGTGGTTAAATGACTAGGTACGGCTAGTCAGGAAAAGAAGGAAATCTCAGGGCCTATAGAATTCTCTAAGCTGAAATTTTTGCAAAAAATAACCATTAATTGTTCACAGTTAAACATCTCAGGCAAAAGAATACAGTTACTTCTCATAGACAATTAAAAAAAAGACAAGAAAAACTATCAAACAATACTCCAATTAGTCATCTTTTTTCAACATTCATGTCTTCCTATGCTTGAAATTTGAGGGAATTTAGCTTCATAGTTATATACAGTACATTTTATAATTAAAATTAATCAGTTCTCCTTCTAACATAGCAACTGATAGTGAGATGAGCTCAATCAGAACATAGTGGTTAAGGCCAGGCATGGTGGCTCACACCTGTAATCCTAGCTGTCTGCTTGACTCAGGAGTCCAAGACCAGTCTGAGGAAAAGCAAGACCCTGTCTTTACTAAAAGTAGAAAAATTAACTGTGTGTTGTGGCAGGTACCTGTAGTCCCAGCTACTTGAGAGGCTGAGGCCAGAGGATTGCGTGAGCCCAAGGGTTTGAAGTTGGTGTGATGTACAGATTATACTATGGCTTTCTACCAGGGTGACAGAAAAAAAGACTCAGAAAAACAAACAAAAAACCAGAATATAGTGGTTATCAAGAAATTATTTTACTATGGATAATCTGCAACATGGATATTCCAGTGGAAGATACAAATTGCTTTAAACATTGTTGTGTCTTATTGGCTACCTCTAGCCAAAAGATCAACATTAGTAAGTGAAAAACCATTCATAGTTCTCTGTCAATGTTTTTGTTAATAAGATCTTGTTTATAATAAAGCAAAAGCCTGGCTTATTGTCAAGTGCTGCTTTATTTTCTATGGCAAATCACTTAAACTTTTTAAACTCTAACATCCTTATTTATAAAATGCAGGGGTTGTCTAATTGAATTCTAAACTTACTAGTTGCTAAGAACACACATATAAATAAATCAGATTTTGCACTTGTGCCACTCACACACTGGGAAATGGCAGACATGTAAAGTAACAATGGCAATTCAGTGTATAGTATAAACCAAAAAGTGTAAGCAAAGAGTCACAAGAGCAAAAGGGAAGAATCTTTCTAACGTTGACCGATTGTGTAAGAAAGGATAGAGTGGAGCATCCACTCATTCAAATTACAAGAAGAACTGGTGATATTTTTGCCTCCAATGACAAATTGAATTACAAATTGGCTATGTATTACAAAAAAATCTATGAAATGAAAATTTGAAATAACTTTTAAGCGATGGTCATTTCAAACAAGGGTATAAATACGACATTATAGTTGTGACTAGTGTGTTAATAGGCATAAGAATAGTACAAATAATACTATCTATTGAAGATTTGCTTAGTTCTGTCTTTACTTAAACAATTATATTAGGGAGAATGAAACCATTAGACAGCTAATTCATTAAAATGATTTCCTTATTTTGGTTAAAGTCTCAAGAATCTTGATTTTGTCAAGTACTTCAATTTTTTAAATCACAGAAAATTTATTTGTACTTTATGCTTTGAAAATAGTCAAAAATGATAGTTAAATCAATTCTTTAGAACTAGGCATGCATGATTTAAACTTGTAGAAAGAAAGTAAAATGTTATCCAAAAGGCTGGCAATGTGAAGGAATTATAAGTGAGTCTTTGAAATCTACACATTATGTCCAAATAGAAATAATTTGGTTATGTAAATGATTAAACTAGAGCATATATTGTAGCTGTTATTTAAAATCAGATACAAAAACACAATCGTACAAATGTGCACCAAATTTTGTATTGAATTGTTGATGTAGGAGATTCTATTAAAAGGTTTAAGAATTATCTTCCTAGAATTATTGGCTCTAAAAGAAAATTAAAATATAAATAATGAATGTTGTGGTAGGTTTTATTTTACCATGGGGAAGAATAATAAGAACATGCAAGTGTTGGGTGCTATGAGAAGCATTAGATTAAAACCATTTAATTTGACTTATTTGGAAATACTCATAGATCATCATCTTAGCAGTTGCATTATTAATATCTGTTGTAAGAGGCACCAACTCCTTGACCAGATGAAAAAAAAATATTATGCAGCCTTAAAAAAAGAGGGTGACTTTTCCTCTTTCATTTTTACATGGATGGAGCTGGAACATGTTCTCCTTAGCAAAGTATCTTTAGAATGGAAGAAAAAGTATCCAATGTATACACCCCTAATATGAGACAAATTCTTTATAGTTCAAGTGAAAGCTTCAACCCATTTATTGCACAGGAAGACGAGGAAAGGGGAGAGGGAGGGAAGGGGAGGAAGAGGGTGGAGGGAGATGGGACAAAGGGTGAGATCACATATGTGGTACATATTTGAAGGGTCAGGAGAAAACTTCTAAATACAGATCAAAAATGTTTTCACATAGTAAATGAGGAAATCTCATGAATGATATGTCAATCAGGTTGATAAAAATATCTCAGATTGCATGTGAAGCCCACACACTGTTCCCCATGACTGAACTAATGTACACAGCTATGATTCAATAAAAAATAAATAAATAAAATAAAAGCAGAAGCTAAAGATTTTCCCAATTACCTGAAAAAAAAAAAAGAACACAACATAACTCCGTCCTGAGGACGAACCAAGGTGCCAGCTGGGAAGCAGACAGCAGCCCCCGCCAGACAACTGAAATTGTTGGTGCCTTGATCTCAAACTTCCTAATCTCCAGAACAAAGAGAAATAAATTTCTACTCTTTATACATTAGCCAATTTCAGGGATTTTGTTACGGTATTCCATAACAAACTAAGACATCAAGTGTACAGAAATGTAGGATGTATTCTAACATGAACCTGTCTGGAAAAACGACTACTGGACAACTAAATCCACCCCGTGAGACATCAAATCAAGAGGCCATCCACCTATTTTTAGAAACACAGTTTGAAATAATTATATATTTATGTATAAAACATACATGTGTATATGAACAAATATGTGTGTGTGTGTGTGTATATATATATATATATATATGTAGAAAGCACTCAATATTGTCCATAATTTTTATTTTTACTTTAGAGTAATCTTTATTTGGGGGCTCAAGCAGTCAAATTTCAGTAATATCTTTATTTTTTTCTTTCTGGAGTTTAAACAATGGGATGCTAATTTATCAATATAATTACCCTTCTACCTCCTGATCCAACCCTCTCTTGAACGATGGTCACCGAAGCATATTAATGATTATTTAAAGATGATAGAATTTTGGAATGAGTTTTTTATCTTTCTGAATGGTTTAATTGTTTAAAATAATGAATGTAAATTATTTTATGATAGTAACACGATCTCTTTTTTCCCTCAAAATCAAATTAGTATTAAAAAAGGGCTCATTTCCTTTTCCCCACTATCTTTCCTATTCTCCTAACTACAATATTTAACACAACTAACAAATAGACTTCCTTATCTAGTATCTACTGGATGCAGTGAGCCATGGGTTCAAAGAAGATCAAGTCCCTTAATGACAAAATAGGATCTCCACACAGGAAATGCATGTCATTTGACTGTTTGACAAACAAGATGACATACCCTAATGACTTAAACTTGTTTTCCCATTATCAAAACCAACACTCTGAACTCCACAACATTTTCTCTAACAACAAACCTACAAATAATGAGGAAAGAGTTTCAAGGAACTAATTAATGTGCATCCTTGACCACCCAGGCTTCCAGTTGATGGTTTTTGCTGAGATGTCCATCATCGGAGGAACAGGGTGTCACCTCCCCTTCTACCTGCAGTGACAGCAGTTGCTGACTGTACAGTTGACTCACTCGAGTGGAAAGAGGGACGATGTTCCGGCTGGCTGCATCTTTTGTTATAATTATATACACAAAACAAAGTGAATGGAGTAACACAGATATGCGTATATCCTTTCAAAGCACCCCATTCAACTTTTACGTCACACTTAAAAACAAACACCTGACTTTTTCTGGGATAAATATGTTCTCTGGGCAAATTTATAATCACATCGAAGGGCAATTAAAGTTTGCACAGAAGTGGGCAGGAATTTCATTTTCCCTAGAAACCACAGAAGGCGTTTTTAATTGTGGATGGCTGCCATAAACATGCAAATAGTACCGATCACGCACGGTAATAACGGAGCAGGAATTTCAAAGTTTGGGTCTCTAAAAATACGTAACATGTCCAATTGCGGGCCACTGTTTTGGGGCCAAGTCCCAGGAGCCTTTTAGGGGAAATGTTTCATATTTTCCACTCCGGATCCAGACTGTGAACCAGGCCCCGAAATCTCCAGTGGGGACATGAGTAAACATTAGCAGGAAAGTGATAAAATAAGAAAAATGTTAAAACAGTATTCAAGACACCACTAGCCAAACGGCATCGTGCTAATGACTTCTACTTTTAGATGACAAGTCGTGCTATTTAGACAACCAAATTTCACTGCAGACATCCTTCAGGAAAAGGTACCAAGGCAACCACACTGCTGCCAGGCTGTGGGGAGCTGTGGGAGACTAGAGGGGGGAGAACACACTGATGAGAATCCAAAACACCACCACACACTTAAAAAATTATCTGCAGAAAAACTAAAAACTGGACTTCATTCAACATCCATCTGGCATCTCTTGAGAAAGAAAGAAATAACTCAGGGCTCCCTGTCTTCAACAAATTTTATATTTCAAAACTGCAAGTAAGGAAGATTCCAACCCTCTGAATGAGATTATCTTAAAGAGATTGGGTGGTTGACATTTTAGTGATATTTCTGGACATGACATGTTTGGCTGATTACTCGTGTAGAGAACAGTAAGCTATTAGTCCCTGTAACCTACTCCTGTTAGAACAGCTAAAAGATGACATGGCTGCTGTCAAAATACGTCATAAAAGACTCACATTTCAAAATAGTTTTGTGTCAAAAGCTATTAATCATAATATCAATATATAGAATGAGGGAGGCAGGCAATATCAACTTCATTCCTCCCCAATATGAATAATGAAAATGAGCCTGACTACACCTACACTCTTCATCAAACTCAGACCCAAATCGTAGCAGAATTAGGAGGCTGAAGTTAAGCAGTCCCCCCCACAGACCAGCCAGCTCATCTGGAGGAGACGTGAACCCACGATGAAGTGGGGGCAAGTGATCATTTCCACAAATGCAACTGAATCATGAGGCTTGGACGTACACGACTGCATGTGGTAGGCTGGATAAGGGCCCCCCATAAATATAGCCATGTCTCAACCCCTGGAACCTGTGCATGTCAGCTCACAGGGGAAAAAGGCCTGGAAAAGGCTCACAGGTGGGGAGACTACCTGTCTGAGCCAGATCTAATTACGGTGGTTTTTGCAAAAGGGATGGGAGAGAAACCAGAGTGAGAGGAGAAGGCAAGGTGATGGCGGAAGCAGAGAGTGAGGTGATGGGCTCTGAGAATGGAAGGAAGGATGGGGAGCTCAGGAATGCAGACAATCATTTAGAAGCTGAAAAATGCCATGAGGTGAATTCTCCTATAGACCCTCCTAAAGGAATCAACTCAAGTGACATCTGGACTTTTAACTTGATAGAACTAGTCTTAGACTTCTAATTTCCTAACCTCTAAGAGAATAAACTAGGGTTGTTTTAAGCTACTAAGTTTGCAGCCATCTGTTATAGCAGCAATAGGAAACTAATACACACTACACAGAAATATTCTGGGTGCTTATTTCCACTACCTTCTTCAGCTATGCACAACATCATTTCCTTCAGCTTAGCGAACTTTTCTAGGCCTCAAAATACTATTCCTAAAATGTCTATAAAACTTGTTGCCTCTTGTTACACAAAGGAAGGGTAGAAAAATACATTTTTATCTTGGCACAGAAAATGTGCAATGAAATAAAATAGGCTTTGATTCTTACAGAAGGCTCTAAAACATTATTAGTGATATTATTAAAACAAAAATACACTTCACATCAGATCCAAAAAATCACAGAGGACACAAATGGAAAAACATATCATGCCTGTGGACTGCCAGAATTAACATTGTGAAAATATCCATACTACCCAAAGTGATTTACAGATTCAGTGCAATCCCCATCAGAATACCACTGTCATACTGCACAGGCCAAGAAAAAGTAACTCTATACTATGTTTGAAACCAGAAAAAAGCCCACGCAGCCAAGGCAATCTTAAACAAAAGAAGCAAATCTAGAGGCACTGTAATATGACTTCAAACTATACTACAAGGGTATAGTAGCCAAAAGAGCATGGTATTGGTACAAAAATAGAGGCATAGACCAATGAAACAAACAGAGAACGTGGAAATAAAACTTACCTACAGCCAACTGATCTCTGACAAAGCAAACAACATACACTGGGAAAAAAGAGCCCTGTTCATTAAATGGTGCTGTCAAAATTGGATATCCACAAGCAGAAGAGTAAAACAGGATGCCTACCTCTCACCATTCACCACAAAAATTAATTCAAGATGGATAAAAGACTTAAATGTAAGACATGAAACCATAAGAATTATAGAGGAAAATGTAGGAAACAGTCTTGTAGATATCCACCAAACCAAAGAATTTGAGTATGAGCTCAATGGCAATCACAGCAACAACAAAATAAATAGAATTTGACTAAACTAAAAAGCATCTTCATGGCTAAAGAAATAACAGACAGAGCAAAAAGACAACCTACAGAATGGGAAAAAATATTTTCAAGCTAGACATCAAATACAAGGCTAATAACTAGAATCTACAAAGAACTCAAGCAAGTTAGGAAGAAAAAAACATCAAACCTTCCCATTAAAAAGTGGGCAAAAGGCTTGGTGCCTGTGGCTCAACAGGCTAAGGCGCCAGCCACGTACACCTGAGCTGGCGGGTTCGAATCCACCCCGGCCTGCCCAACAACAATGACAGCTGCAACCAAAAAATGGCCAGGCGTTGTGGCGGGCGCCTATAGTCCCAGTTACTTGGGAGGCGGAGGCAGGAGACTCGCTTGAGCCCAGGAATTGGAGGTTGCTGTGAGCTGTGACGCCACGGCACTCTATCCAGGGTGACAGCTTGAGGCTCTGTCTCAAAAAAAGTGGGCAAAAGATGTGACCAGAACATATGAAAAATGTTCCATATTACTAATCGTCAAGGAAATGGAAATTAAAACCACAATGAAAATGTCACTTTACCCCTATGCAGATGGCTTTTATTAAAAAGTTCAACACAGGCATTGTTTGATTATATTTCTATTAACCTCCCCATGGAGCCCATGCCATAAAGATACTATGCTCTCAGAAGGCTTCGAGTTAGGGTATAGATGAGTCACAGGTTTTATTTTCTATTTTATGGCATTGATTCCACTGCTTTTGCTACCAGTAAAAGACTGGTAGCAAAAATGGCTGTAATCATCCCACTTCCTCTGCACCTCCCAGGCCCTTGCCCTTGGTAGTTTCCTTGCATGCTGACTCTGGGCTCAGCCATGTGACTTGAGTTGGGCAATGAAACACTATTAAATGTGAAGAAAGCAGAGACTCGGAGAGGACTTGTGACCCTGAGCTTGGACCTCATGTGGTCCATCAAAGAGGTCACCACAGGAGCAAACCCAACCTAGCATGTCAGATGTGAGAAGTGCCTGGAAGGAACTGCGGCCCCTTGTCAGAGGGTCTGCCAGGCCTGAGACATGTGACTAAAACATCTTAGGTCACCCAGTTATCTGCAACTCCCCTCCCCCCACTGACCCCAGATTCATGAGAAAGGCCAGTAAATATTAGCTGAGATAATTCTGACCAACAAAAGTATGAGCAAATAAAATAGTTTTGTTTCAATCCACAGATTTGGGGGTAGTCTATTGCATAGTAAATGCTAGGCTGACATAATCTACAAAGGTAATGCAGACAAAATGTAGATATTTTGCAATATTTATAAAAGGGGAAAAATTTAAGAAAGGAGAAAAATAAAAGTTGTCTGAAATCTCAACATCCAAAGATGTTAACCAATACTTTTCTGATTTATTTTTGTATAAACATGTGAATATTCTCTATAATTGAAATCACACTATAATGCAATTATATCATGAGCTATCATAAGCATTCTCACATCATTTACATTCCATAAGCTACCAGAGTTTATATAAGCATTTTTATCTCACTGGACTGCCATAAGGTAGCTTTAAAATTTTCCCTGTTAAAATTGCTGCTGCAAAAAAGCATATATGTACAAACTTTTTCTGAGTTCTTGATTTTCTCTTGATGGTAAAATCAATGAAAGGTGGGAAGCTTTTACAGTGCTTGGGATATATGGCTAAAAGGGTCTATAACAATCACACTAATTAATAATCCAACAGCATGTGTGAAAATGTCCATTTCCCCAAATCTTGACATTACTTTGTATTATTATTTTCTAAAATCTTCGTTAATTGATGTACTACAAGATGGTAGCTTGTTTTAATCCGGATTTCACTGATTGCTAGTAAGGTTGACTAGTTTTTTATATGCTTGATTATCAATCTTCTCTTGTGAAATATCTCTTCTTGCTGATTTTTTCTGCTGAGATATAAAAAGTAGCTCTACCATTTATCCTCAAACATTGACAGTGATTAAGAGAACCTCACATTGTAGGGCCAGGGCAGACTTATTTAACCCCACATTCAATGGTCAAGAACATACAACAAAGCCATGGCTTTCTCTGGCTTCCTAAAACAGCCCACAGCCTCATAAAAACTTGGAGAAACAGTTTAAGGCTAAATAGCAAAGGATAGAATTAGTAGGTTCCAGCAAGAATGCCCTCAACATTATCCATCCAATCGCAGAATACCTAACTGAATGAAAGGCAAAAGTTCTGATGGGTGCTCAAGAAAGACACAAGGGGAGATGGAACCACAGCTTAATAATAGATCAAATTTATATTTATGTCCTTATTTGTTCATTTGTGTTCATTCATTTTCTTTTACTATTGTTGATGCTGGTAAGGGCCAGCTGAAGTCTCATCACTACTTGCCACACCGAAATTCACCTTGGAATCTCTAACTGCTGCGTGACAGTGCGTAGAGGTGGGACCCTTGGAAGGTAATTAGGTCATCAGGGTGGAGCCCTCATGAATGGAATCAGTGCTCTTATTAGAACAGACATGAGAGGGATGACCTCTCCCTCTGTCATGTAGTGATACAAGTGTCACCTGCAAACTAGAAAGAGAGCACTCAGCAGGAATCAAGTTAGCCAGCACCTTGATCTCAGATTTCCCGGCCTCCATAAAGGAGAGACATAGGTTTCTATTGTTTAAGTCATCTAGTCTACGGTACTTTTGCCATCATACCCCAAGATAACTAAGACATTACTGACACTATCACAAGCCACAGTGGTCTCTGCCTAGGTTGCATCCTATGGCAATTATACTTGGCACCTGAATTTAACAGTGCCTCAACTGTTCTTTAGGTTTCACTAGGGTGTTAGCTCTGTTGGAAAAAGAACTGCACTGTACCTTTTGTATCTCTTCCCAGGCCTACAAACATATTAAATAACAAGAATTTAATAAGTTCCTAACCACTAATGGTTAGGTTACACAACTAATGGTTAAATGCCTGGAATGAGATGCAGAGTCCACCCATGTGACCTTGACAGGTTGCCCTCTGTAAGTTTCAGTTTCCACATCTATAAAATGGGGGGGAAAGTAACTTCATCTCATAGGAGTGTTGTATTGAAGATTAACTTCTTTTTTATTTTACTGTTTGTGACGCATGACAGGTAGACAGAATTAAGTCACACTGAGTGTATTTGCTAGATAAAATCCCCCTTATACTCGTGTCCCACCCCCAAGAGATGAGTCCTATACCGCAGTCCCCAGACTTACTTCTTATTTATGGGAGGAAGCACTCATAGACGGAAGCTATTCATTTGTATCATCACCATCATCATTGTTCTAGACAAATTTTCAACTTCATTAATTTATAAAAACTGAAATATAAATTTATAAAAATCTTCTTATAACATAAAATTTATTCCAAGCGGTATTTACCAATGTTTATCCTCAGGTTTTTTTTTTTTTTTTTTTTTTGAGACAAGAGTCTTACTTTGTTGGCCCTGGTAGAGTGCCATGGCATCATAGCTCACAGCAACCTCAAACACTTGGGCTAAAGAGATTCTCTTGCCTCACAAGAGCTGAGACTACAGGCCCCCGCCACCACGCCCAGCTATTTTTAGAGATGGGGTCTCGCTCTTGCTCAGGCTGGTCTTGAACCTATGAGCTCAGGCATTCCACCTGCCTGGGCCTCTCAGGTTATGACTTAATGGTGAAAATTTTCATAGGCTGAAAAAAACAAAGTTGTAATAAGCTGAATTTCAAAAAATGGTTAGCAAAATACAAACACAGACCAGAAAAACCCTAAAGTTAAAAAAAGAAAAAAAAGATAACCAGTAAGCAAAAGTTCCAGACAAGCAACTGAAAGCACATATGAGAAGAACAAGCTTGAATTTTTGCTCCCTGTCCTAGGAACACAGTAAGCTGGGCAACAACATTCTCCAGGATGTTGCAAAGCTGGGCAACTCAGTTCCTTGCAAGTATTCTTTTACAGCAAATTATAGCCAGCAGAGTCCTCTGGATAGCAATTGCTTTTACTTGGGTTAACCGAAATGACCAAACAATGAACCTTTAACACTAACCATTGATCTTGCTAATTGCATCTGCCGCTAGATCTGCTTTTTTTTTTTTTTTTGGGAACGAGTCAAGCCCCCTTCCAACTCTAGTTCGGTTGTTAAGTGGTCTGAACACACCAAGTGACAGATTTAGTGTTTCATTGGCAATTTATATAACTGACTCCAACATTGTCGTAGTGAATGAGGATTTATTTGTCTCACATTGTAGCACATAACCTATTAAATGCGGGCGGGGGGGTTAGGGGAGCCAGCATCTCTTTAAAGTTTAATATGAGACTGTCTACCACTAGACCCTATGAACTAGATTTGAAAGAGAACAGATGAAATGAATGACGACTGGCTTTTCTCTTTGTGTAGCTATAACTTCAGGCACAACCCATGCACATATCCTGGGCACATTTCTTGTTTTTTTACTTGCATGTGATTCAGAACAAAATCTGGGTGATATACATAAATGACATCAATACTAGTCACCTGCAGGAACTTAGAATGGAAAGTTAGAAGTAGGAATATTTGGGATGGGAACTCTATACTAATGGGCCCACGCAGAGATTTGAGGGCATCTTAAAATTCCCAAATGATAGGTAAAACCTCGTAGAAAAATATATATTCTCGGGGGAAAGAGTTCTACAGGTTTCAGGGGCCAAGGGGTCAATGATTCTTGAAAAGATTAAAAGGAACTTGACTTATTGTTGCAATAATAAAAAGGAATGGTAACAAGGCATGTGGACAAGGACACAACTTCGACAAGACATCCAATTTTATACCAAGATCTATAAATAAGATGTTAGAAATTAAGAAACGGTCAGTAGACACAGAAAACATACGTAACATTCACCCCCACCCCATTTAGAAAAATTCTCAGAAAACTAGCAATACCGGGAAACTTTCGTGACCCAATAAAACAGTATTTGCTAAACACTTAAAGGGAGAACCACAGACAAAGTCAATAACTGAACCCGGGAGATTAAGAGAAGGCAAGAACATTGTCCCTCATTCTCTATTCCACAATTACAGTGGAGACCCAGCCGAGAAGCATAAAACTGGGGGGAAAGACTGTCTTTAGACGGAAGGAAAATGACTGTGTACTGAGAAAAATCTCAGGGAATATAGCCCTCCGCTCCACATCCGAAATCCAGCCAAAAACCAAAACACAACTACTAGACCGTCAATTTATTAAAAAGAAAAAAAAAAAAACCTCTCATAACTCTATATGGTAATACTAACAATAATTGAAAGTGAAATTTTAAAAATACCACCCACAATACCATCAAAAACAAAATACTTAAGGATGAACTTAACAAATACATGCATTTGAAATCTATCACACCTGTTATGAGAAATTTTATTTTGTTTTTTTAAAGATGGGATCTCACTCTGTCACCTATGCTAGAAGTTCTGGGCTCAAGCAATCCTTCTGCCTCAGACTCTCAAGTAGCTAGAACTACAGGTGCACACCACAATGCCTGGCCAAATTTTGTATCTTTGTTTTTTGTGGAGACAGGGTCTCCCTGTGTTGTGTAGGCTGGTCTCAAACTCCACCCTCAAATGATCCTCCCCCAAGCCTCCCAGAGTTTTAGGGTTAGAAACATGAGTTACCACGAACAGTAAAATTTTAAAAACCGAGATAAATGGAGATACACAATATGTTACAAATTGGAAGACTCTATGGTTAACATAGATGCTAATTCTCTCCTAATTATCTACAAATTCAGTCAAATTCCAAGTATAACCCCAGCAAGCTGATTGTGAAATGTACACGCATACGCCAAGGACACAGAAAAACCAAAACAATCTTTAAACAGGTAGGGGATTACATTATGTGATTTCAAGACTTTCTACGAAGACACAACTAATCAAAACCTCATGGCATTGCTATAAAGGCAGAACAATCAAATATAGTACAGAACTGCCCTTACACGCATATAGTAAATTGGTTTTTGACTAAGGCAACAAAGCAGTTCAATAGGCAAAGGAAATTCTTGTTTAGAAACGGTGCTGGAACAATCATTTACATAGAAGGAAATTTATCTCGTATCATATATAAACGTTAATTTGAGCTGATTACAGACCTAAACATCCTTGAAGGTAGAATGTTTTTCTTTTTTTCTTCCTTTTTTCCTACTGATGCCTAAGGAACTTAGAATGGTCCAGGACACACAGCTGGTACAAAATAAATATTTTGATGAATAACGGTGCTATGCCCCAAAAACAAGGAAACAAAAAGCCACAGTAAAAAAATATAGGAAGGGAACTGTTGGGATAGAGAACGATCAGGAAGACGTTCCTTTGAGGGCAAAAACATGTAAATGGGAACCTGAAAAGCAGGATGTAAATGTTTAGGAGACAAAAATTCCAAGGAGAGAGCAAAGATCATAAAAAAGTGAGAGGAGGCTGCTGAGAACAGCTCTTGAGTAGGGATGGAGGGCGTAGTGGGAAAAATGTGGCAGCTAGACCATTCCAAGTCTCAAAGCTTCCCGGGGTCCCTTAAAGAACTCAAATCAGCAGAGGGGTAAAATCGAGTTTGTGATTTTGTAAGATCACCTTGACCACCAGGTGAAGAACAGCTTAGAAAAAAATAAGGTAAGGGGCCAGGTGCAATGGCTCATGCCTGTAACCCTAGCACTCTGGGAGGCTGAGGCGGGTGGATTGCTCTCACGAGTTTGAGACCACGCTGACAAAAATCGAGATCCCATCTCTACTAATAATGGAAAAATTGAGGCAAGAGGATCGCTCGAGCCCAAGAGTTGGAGGTTGCTGTGAGCTATGACACCACGGCACTCTAGTTAAGGAAACAGCTTAGGAAGCAGGACAAGAGTGAGGTGGAGACTGTAGCCAGCCAGGTGACAGATGAGGGCTCAGACCAATGTCTCAGGGGTCCTTACACTCCCTAGCTGTCATTTCCATTTTGTGATTTTTTTACTATTTAATCGTTTCTTTCTTTCACAGATATTCTTCTTGAGGGGCAGGATTACGTCTGTTTCACTTACACCTGTTCTCCAACCGATTACAAGAGTATGCTCTATCAAGGGCCAGAAGTCAGAGTCAGATGTGACATAGTGGATGAGACAGAAGCTATGCAAGGGAGAAGAGCCAATCTCTTAAAAATAGCAAATATAAAAGGGAGTAAAGTTAGCACAGAGGCATATGAGGCATGTTAAAATCACTAAACACACTGAAAATGGGCCTGGCCTTATTTACTAATATTGAAATGCAGGCTACTGCCTGATACGTAACAGAAATGCAAATGGCACAATTCAATGCTTTGTGTAGTAACTCCACTTGTGGAATCAGTACTCAGTTACAATTCTAGAAAGCCTTAAACAAACACAAATAAGAAAAGCTGACCCATGGCGGTATGATAAGGCTGGGACTTCTGGGGCTGACATGAGAGATAATCATCCCCCACTTCATTCTTATCTTCTACTGAACCCGAAAAAAATCTGATGCTCGCACCTACAATATTACTTGGTCTGATGTACAATAACACTGCTTAATTTTTTTTTTTAATGTATGGAAACACATACAGTAACATCTGAGAGATACTTTAAAGGGAGACGCTACATAAATGTAAGATATTATTTATGTCTTCAGGTGATAACAACTGTATTTACAGACATGCCTCTAGAATAAAAAAAAAAAAAATTAAATCTGGAATCTCACCACTGCCAGCATTTCTCCCAGGGCAAAAATACATTTAGTGTCCAATTAAATCAAAGGAAGTCCATTGCAAACAGTGGCATGCTTTACCAGCTGGCGTTAACACAGATTGATGCACATGTTCAATCACGCTGAACCTGACATTGGGCTTCCTGAAATTTACACCGCAGAACGAGAACGTTTTATGTGTTGCAACTTCCCACCCCCTTTAAGGCAATAACTCACCAGGTAGAAATATAATTCACTTAGCATTTTAAAAATCCACGCTTAAAGCATTTTCTGGGGCAAAAGATTCACTGAAGTAAAATATATAAAATGGAACTTGTTAAAAAATGTCATGTAGGAGGCCTGACGGGAGTCATTTTTGATTATCAACTAAGACCACAGGAATCAAAGGACATAATATATGATTTTTTTGTGAAACGTGGCAAAAGAAATATTAGCACAGAAATAAAATGTAAGAACAGGCAATAAAAGCCAAGTAAAAATTCAAAGTTTAGTACAAATATTCTGTTCCCTGCATTTTCTTTATTTTTCAAATAAAGTCAAGGCATATAAATGGGATCGCTGCAATCTGTTGTCTAATGATAACTTATGCCTTTTTATTGGCTCAGTATTGATACCCTGATGGGTATACTATCAGGAAGAAAACTTATTTTTGAAGTTGAAAGATCTGAAGTGTGGATTCTGCCAATAATAAGTCATGAAAATAATGCAGCTTTAGGCAAGTCACAATCTCCTTCCGTTCCACCATCTTTAAAAAGAGTCCAGAGAGTTCTCGGCTACATTATGGAACTGAGATTTCAATGAATGAAACCTTTCTGTAAATTATGGTATTTTGCAGAAGCACGTAGGAATTTATGTAATTCTATCTAGCTTAAAATTAATCTCAAAACTATGAGTGACCAATTGACCAATTCCATTTTGTCCATGTACAAGTAAGTGGCACAGTTTACAATTCCGTGACATCCTTGTCACTTACTGCTGTATCTGTTCAGCAAGGAGGGAGCAAAGATCGTAAAAACGTGAGAGGAGGCTGCTGAGGACATCGTTACAGGATTTAGGCAGAGAAAACTGATTCTGGTAACAATATACAGCTGGGTTCGGGCAGGTTCTTAGAACGGAGAGCACAGACTGAGGAAAAAGGGACAGAAAGGGAAAGAAACTTACTTATTACGACTTTGAAATCTGACTCCTCTAGAAATGGTGAGTAACTACATTATATGCTTTTTTTAAGGAAAGAGTGAAAAGATTTCACGTTGGTAGCTGGACCAGCTTGCCCCACTCCAGAACAGACTTTACACTCTGGAAAAAAGCATCACAATGAAATGAGCGGGATCACAGAAGGTAACAGGAGACAGTGAGAAATCAGTTAGCGAACAGCGTAGCCACGGGCAGAGTGGGAGACGGTGATACGAGATGCACAAGGGAGGCTCATCGGCCCGGGCAAACGCCATGGAAGGACAAGACAACAGGCACACAAAGGGCATCGGGAAGGCAGGAAGGAAGGAGTGAATGCGTGAATAACTGAGTAATGGAGCAAAGCGACCAAGCAAACAGCCCAACCAAAGAGCCAGCCACAGAGATTTCTAGATAGAAGAGCCGGTATCTGCTCCCAGACTCAATAGAAAACTCACAGAGGAACCAGAGACGTGGAGAAATCCCTCGACTTTCATTATAAAGCTAGTTGGAGGGGCTGACTGCTGGATCTCTTCCCCACCCTCAGTGCTGGCCACGTATGCCCCCCCGTCCGGTCTTCTGCCCCCTCTTTTATCCTCTTTCTTCCTTTCTGACACCTCCAATGTGCCTCAGTTTCACACAAGGACAACTCAGAGCTTTTCTTTCATCCTCAGGGCACACTGACCTGTCACACTGTAAGGTGAGACCCCGACGTCTGCAGCCACCCTGTCATCCTCTCCCACCAGCCTCTCAGCCAGCAGCTACCTCTTCCCTTTCGAAAGGGTGCGGCTGAGGTGACCTCTGTGCTCAGACGGTTTCAGAAGAGCGCAGATTTCAGAAAACCGGCCTCTAAATAGTCACAGTTTATTAGTATAACTGGGAGCATGTGTGTGGCGTGAGTGTGTGCTCATTTAACCAACACAAAGCAGGTGTTCTCATTCCTGACACGGGGCTAAATACTTTACATCGGCGGTTCTCAGCCTGTGGGTCGCGACCCCTTTATTGCATTTGTAACGATGCAGCAGTTAGGAAGGTTGAGAACCCCTGCTTTCCGTGACTGTCCTCTCGGTCCTCACAATGATACTACTGAGGCTGTGACCACCCTCATTGTACTCAAGACGTACAACGTCAAATAACTGGTCCAAAGGCACAGAACGAGGAGGAACTGACACAGTGAGAGGTGAAACCCAAGCATAGCGATCAAGAGACAATTTCTATACTCTTCACATTAAACACATGTTTTAAACCTCTGGATAAAATAATTGGGACCCAACTGACAGAGTGACAATAATAGAAAAGACTAACGAGACTGTTGTAACTGACCAAACACAACCCTTTCTCGACTGAGAGGCAGCCAAGAAGGAAATCTAGTTTCCTGGAAAGAAAGGATTTTTCTTCAGTTTCTCAGAGTCCACAGGGGAAGGATTAAGAGACAGAACAGAGAACTTACATTGGTCTATACAGTTTTTCTTAATTCTGTTCGTCCTGGAGAATACAACTGGGAGGAAATCCTCAACTCAGGACATCACTGAGTCCCTGAGTGGGACTGATACTGGTTTCTACCCTTCTCACGCGTGCAAGAAAGAATACCTACGCTTCTCAAGGTTACTGTAGCAAAAAGCAATTAACAATCACCAGCATGCAAAGTAGGACACTAACACAGCTAGCCCGAGCAGACAATTCAGTTCACAAACTCATCCCAGAAAAAGAAGGCTGGACTAGGCACTGGGGTTGGTGCCCAGCCTCCCAAGGGCAGGACTTTGAAGGCGACCGCAGTGACACTCAGCATTGAGTAAGGTAGCACTTTTTCTAGGATGAGTTCGCAAACTTCATTGTGAACCTCGTATATCCCCTAGGCTGCTGAGATTGGCGCAGATCATGTTCTGGTGTCTGCCACGTTGGCTTTGTTGTCAACAATACTGGCCAAAAAGAGACTTTTGAATTTTAGGCAGGCTCCAGAGATTTCAAGTCTGTCTATTACACTGCTAGTCACTGAAAGAATTAATGGCAGAAGTTAGGATAAAAGAGGGTGGCCTCCATCCTCCGCCCAGAGAATGCATCTTTCCTCTGAAGCAAAGGCATCCCACACCTCCAGAAAGGCAGAACCAGGGTCTCCTACAGTCACATCCAAGGGGGTCGCATCCAACGGGTGGCTTTAAACTTATGCTGCTAAGGCCAATATTTTCTACGCAACCCAGACTTCTCTTCTGAATTCCAGGTTCCGGCGGCATCTCACTTCTCAATAGGTTATCTGGATGGCATCTCAAACTGAAGACATCCACAACTCAGCTCACGGTGGACTCCCTCTCCCTGCCCCGTCTTCTCAATCCACTCTGCTGGGGATCTTCCAAGAGCAACCCCCAGTGTCAACCTGACTCTTACCTCCTCATCTAAACCGTCCCCTGTCCTGCCCTAGAAACAGATTCAGTCGGTGAACACCACTCCCTTTTGGAGGGAGCTGGCACTTACTTCCAGGTGGGAGTATCTCACTCCCGAAAGGGAATGGTGGGTTATGGATGGTTACCATAATCGCCTCTCTCCACTCCTATTGATGCCCACTATCCCCATCAGCTTATTTTCTTTTATTTTATTTTATTTTATTTATTTTTGAAACAGAGTCTCACTCAGTTGCCCTGGGTAGAGTACCATGCCATCACATCTCACAGCAACCTCAAACTCTCGGGCTCATGTGATCCTCTTGCCTCAGCCTCCCAAGTCGCTGGGACTTCAGAAGCCACAATGCCTGGCTAGTTTTTTTTCTATTTCAGTAGAGACAGGGTCTCGCTCTTGTTCAGGGTGGTCTCGAACTCCTGAGCTCAAGCTACCCACCTGCCTCAGCCTCCCAGAGTGCTGGGAATAAGGACGTGAGCCACTGTGCCTGGCCCCAGTCAGTTGTTTTCAACAGCTAAAGAGCATCTTTGAAAAATAGGTCAGGTCATGCCACGCCTTTGCTCCAAACCCTTCAAATTCTTCCTCATTTATATCAGTTTCCTATTGCTGCTGTAACAAATGACACCAGCAGTGGCTTAAAACCACAGGAATCTATTTGTTTACAGCTCCAGATTTCACAGAACCTGAATCTTATGGAGCTAAAATCAAGGAGCTGATATGGCTGAATATTCTCTGGAGACTTAGGGGAAAGTCCCACTTCCTTTCTTATGCAGCTTATGATGTTCACCCGCACCCCTCGGATCCTGGCCCCGACCATGCGAGACTCCAGACTCCTGCTTCTGTCAGCACTTCTTCAACTGCCACCTCTGTCCCCCTTCCTCCTCTTATAAAGACCCCTGTTGGTTATGCTGGGCTCACCTGGATAATCCAGAATCATCTCCCCATCTCAAGACTCCACATCACATCAGCCAAGTCTCTTCCTCACGTAAGATAACAAATGATACGGGGTGATTAGGACAGGATAAAGGCAGCGGTTCTCAACCTGTGGGTCGCGACCCCTTTTTAACAATGACAATACATCGCGGCATTAGGAAGGTTGAGAAACGCTGATTTGGGGGGGGTCTGTGTCACTCAGCGTGAACACCAAAGTTCAGACAATGACCGACAGATCTCATGTGAACAACTCCCCACTTCCCGGCTCAGCTCGGCTCTTGTAACTGCCCCCCTAGCTCAGTCTGTTCCAGCTACACGAGTCTTCCGCTGTTCCTCAACACACAAGCCATTCCCAGTACCTGTACACCTGCTGTCCCCTCTAGCGGCCGAGCCTCCTCCCTCCTGGAGGAGATGAAGACGCTCCACCTTGAGTGAGGCCCTCTGGTCGCCCCTACGGGTGCCGCGCTGGAACACTCTTCCTAAACCTTACACCTTGCGGACATTCTTTCTCATTTATCCCCTCCCTCTCTTTCTTCTCATCCCCACTCCAGGATGGGATGTCAGCTGCTTAAGAGGCGTCATAATCCCCAGCAAATACATGACAAGGGACTCAATAAACAGTTGTTGAGGAAGTAAATTCCACATTATTGGAGAAGTAAGTTCCTTGGACTCCAGACCTGGCCTAAAGTGGGAACTTAATAAAAATCTGAATGAATCAATGAATAAAGGAATGCAAAACTGACAGACCCAACTGACATCTCCTTTTCTAGAGGTACAGGCACTAATATGAAAGTAAGGGCATTAGTGTTGAAGAAGCAGATACAACCGCTTAAATATTCAAGAACGTACAACAGGAAAGTAATGCAGCTGCGTGTTAAAACTCCAACCAAGGCCCCAGACTTTTATTTTGCTGTTGCTCCATGTCCTAAAATCTGACAAGTTAGAACTCTTCTGGAGCCTCTGGCTTGGCTGAAATACTTGTACCAATGAATTCTGGATTCATTGGAAAGGAAATTTCACAGAAATCTCAAAAGCATTTATCGTGTACATTCATATGTGCGTATATATATACAGAGGAGAGATCATCCATGCTTTACAAATGTGCCCAGGAGCAACCTGCAGCCAGTGGGTGCTGCAGGGACAGTTACAATAAGCTTCAAGTACATCAGTCCCGGGCACTGTCATCGGCCAGCCAGAAGCAGCCTCCAGATGGTCACCTTCAGAACCGGGTACAGAGACAAACAAAAGCCATTGCTAACACGGTGCGTATTTACTAAGGAAAGAACCAGAGGGGTAATATACCCGGCTTGGAATGGAACAGTGGAATGGCAATTCGCTTTGCAGACGCCATCTCAGCTGCAATTTGCAAAGGGTTATATCCACCTTCCTCACACGTGTACACCGGAAAAGGCCACCATGCAACTGACCATGCAGTATCGTCTCTCCTCTTGCCACTGAGGGAGGTGTCGTGTTTTGTTCAAACTTGAAAACCACATTTCTAGGGTTCCTCTCACTGGTCTGTAGGTAGAAGGAATACGCCAGTCAGGTGTACTGAACTGTCAGCTCCAATCTCGCCTCTGGGACTCACGAGCTGTGTTCCAGCAGACACGTCACTAGCCAGCTCCAAACCTCAGGTTCCTCACCTCTATGACAATTACAGGTGATACTACTGGGAAAAAGCTACTCAGAATGCCTTGCACACAAAGCCTTAATACACAGTAGCTATTATTACAATAGGTATGAGTGTATTATATTATTCTTAACTTCAAAAAAAAAAAACAAAAAACACTGTTCAAGGATAAACAATGCATTTCTCTTCATCTTGAGCTTAGATTTGTAACACAGACTCTCAAAGGCTTATCATTTATTTCCAACTAAGTTATCTGCCTGCAATTAGGAAAAACGGCAGGCAGGTAGATATTAAAACTAAGCTTTCCTACGTATGGCCAGCAAAAGTCAAACCACTTAAAGCCTTTAACCTTAATTCTACTCCTAAATAAAATGCACACACACAACTGATTATTGGAGAGCTGCTTAACGTATGTAAATATGATTACATGAAGTACTTAAATAGGATAGTGAAATGAGTAAGATTTAAAAATATATGTGAACAGGCATACTTAGGTACACTAGGTTTTTTTGTAACAAATGAGTAGCTGTTAAAATAATTTTTTTTTTATTTTATGATTCAATAAAAAAATAATTGTTTAATATGATATCCTACATTGCCTCATTGTTAAATAAATGAAATAAAATAAAACAACAAAATACATATTCATTTTCTTGTTTCTACTAAGCACACCCTAACCCAGGATATATGTATTAAGTGGGTTTTATCAGATTACACAGGAATTCGTCTCACCCAAAGATATCTTGGTTCAGTAGATTGGGGAGGTATTTATAGTTTGCAAAAGCTCTCCAAGAATTACTAATGCTAACATTCATGGTTAACAATCACCACCACACAAAAGTCTTCCCTTAGACAAGAATTTTTTTGCCCTGAAAATTTTTGCAAAACCCTTTCCTTGATCCTGAACTTGAACTTCAATGAAGAGGAAGTGCTCAGTTACTCCTCCGCCCTTAGATGTCATAAATAACCACCTCCAGCCTTTTACAGCAACAAAGGAGCTACAGGAAATGGGAAAAGTGGAGACGCAACTTGACCTCTGTCCATGAAATCACAGGCGTGTTCCCTTTACACTGCTCTGCCTGCCAGCACTCTCTGTGCGGGTAGGATTTTTCTATACCTGTGTCTCCTACAGGTAATGCTGGCCACGAGTCAAACCCTGCCTGCTCACAACCTTCTTAACCTCTCCCTACCCAAAGCCTTTGTCTCATTCATTCATTCATTCACTCCTTCATTCATTCGCTATACATTCTTCGTAGCCCTACCATGTGCCTGGCACATGCTGAGCACGGGGGCTTAGCAGAGAACAAACAGAAAAGCCCCTCTGCCTTCATGATGCTTGCCTCCTAATTTATAATAACTGGTCTCTTTATAACTACCAGACTCATTGAGAACTGGGGGCTAAATGTGTGTTTTGTTTTGTTTTTACATTACAGTCTTTTAGAGTAGAGATGCAAAAAAGCAAAAAAAAATTCCCACACCATTCAAAGAACGGAAGAAATTAGAGGATGTAGAAAGTCTCAACAAGAAAAAAGATGAGGGACCTTATGAACCTTTAGCAGCAGCACAAAACAGAAACAGAATCTTTGGTCTGGCGGTTATGTACGAGGGGGGCCCAGAAGCCCACCTGGGCTATAGGGATGACCAGGCAGAGAACTGGGATGCAGCTGCTGGGAGCAGGAAAGGCCTTCCCAGCAAGAGCACATTGAACAACTGCCAGGGGAGATGAGAGCAGAAGGGGGCCACATGCAAAAGGCATTTTCAAGCAGCCATAACAAATACTCTATCTGGTAAACATTTTTAAGGGTAAATTTTAAAAAACTAAGATTGATGCTTTGTCTTTTGTATTAACCTGGAAGAAGCTGAAATGCATTCTTCTTAGTGAAGTATCACAAGAATGGAAATGTGAGTATCCACTGTACTAAATGCTAATGTGAAGTCCAAAGATGATTTAATACAAGCCACATAAGAGAAAAATTCAATTCAGTTTAAGATGGGGGAGGGGGCAGAGGGAGGTGGAGAGGGATGGCTGTGCTCCCACTTAATGGGCACAATATAAGGGTACAAGGCACCCCTCCTGGGTGCAGGACACAACTGCAAGAGGGACTCTACCTAACAAAAGCAAACATTAAACCTCGTTGTTTGTACCCTCACATTAACCTGAAATTTTCAAAAACAAAGAAGTATCAAAAAAGTAAAAAAGATTGGTGGCACCTGTAGCTCAGTGGGTAGGGCGCTGGCCACATACACTGGGGCTGGTGGGTTCGAACCCAGCCCCGGCCTGCTAAACAACAATGACAACTACAACAACAAAAAAATAGCCAGGTGTCGTGCTGGGTGCCTGTAGCCTCATCTACTTGGAAGGATGAGGCAAGAGAATCGCTTAAGCCCAAGAGTCTGAGGTTGCTGTGCACTGTGACGCCACAGCACTCTACCCATGGCGACAGCTTGACACTCGGTCTCAAAAAAAAGAGAAAAAGAAGAAGATTAATGCTTTCATAAAAGTTATTAATAACCCAACCAGGACCCAGAGAGCTCACCTAGCTAGCAAATGAGGAGCTTTGGATAAGCCTTTCACTACTAATCCCAGCCTCTTCCTACTGTTACATCAGGCAGGGAGCTGAGTCATCTTTCATCAGCAGATTCTGAGACTCTGGACCCTGTTGACACAGAACCCGGACGGAGGGAAGGTGAAAAACCTCACAGCTGATCTCTGATCAATGACAAATGATCATAAAATGATCAGAACTGGGTGGCTAGGTGGAAAGTATTTGCCAGGAAGAAGTGAGAGATGGTTCAGAATTGTGACACCGGATAATTATTACTAAGTAAACCCGGAGCTAAGTCCATTCTGCGGCAACCTTACCTAGTTCGGGGGGCAGAACAGTCAGACGGTTCCCCTGAATGTGGAGTTCCTTAAGCTGGGTGAGCTCCCCAATTTCCTTAGGCAGCCCAATCAGGTCATTGTCCCTCAGGCTGAGCTAAACACAAGAAAACAAGGAGTTGTCAAAACACTGTCACTCCCAAAAGGCGCTCCCCAGAAACTCCTGTCCTATTCTCCGCCCACTTTTCTTCTAATGCCCTCAATCTTTCCCCTTTATTTACAAGTGTCTGTAGACAAACAAGCGACACGATGAGGGCGTAGGGCTTTATTCCTGCAAAACAAACCTTAGTCCTGCTCAAATTGACTTGATTCCACTCTTACAAGGGCTGGAGAAGTGAATTGATTTTCTAAGAATTTAGATAAATTACTTACTATCTGCAACTTTGTGAGCTTCCCAATATCTGGCGGCAGGATTTCAAAATCGTTGTCACTTAGATAGAGTGCGCGCAGGGTGGCTGCAAATTAAACAGCAATGTATAAACAGGATGGCATGGAACCCAACCATTTGAGGTCTGATCAATATCAGGAGTCAGCTTTGATTAATAACCCCAGCGTGGTGAAATGCCCGTGACATACCTAGGACTCCCAATAATAACAAGCAGGTCAAACCTAGATTTACTGGCTTACTGTGTGGCTGGAGTGTCCAGGAGCACATCCTTATCTAAGAAGATGGACACAATTAGCAACTGTGGGCACTGATAGTTTTCAGCACAGAGTTTCAAAGCATTTTCAAAAAAGACAGCTATTTTTCTCTACGACTTCCGATTCGCATATATTACTCCATTTGCATTCAAAGTAAAACAAAGAAAACCACCGGTACCACTTATATTGATACCTAGAGCAAAAAGACTCTTTCATGGAAATTGAACCATGTGAAAAAAGAACTTTTCTTATGTAAATAGAGCTGTATTAAAAATAAATATAAGGCTTTTGGTGATAAAGGCTTTAACTACAGTTCATGGGTTCCATAATCAGACTAATTATTATCACTTCTTTCCATGTCTTTTGGGCAAAAACAAATGAAGACAAAGGGGCTAAAACAATGATACGAAATTAACAGAGTAAAACCTAAAGTAAGCACATCAATAATCTGAAACTGATTCACAGTATTACAGGATGATAGTATGATCCCAAACTACTGAGAGCTAAAATCTTTTTTTTTTTTTTTTGGCTGGGGCTGGGTTTGAACCCGCCACCTCCCACGTATGGGGCCAGCACCCTACTCCTTTGAGCCACAGGCACCACCCAAGAGCTAAAATCTTAAAGGCACCTTTTTATCCTCAATCAAAAAGAGAGAGTATAATTAGAAGTATGTTTTATTTAATTTGTTTACAGGTATTTAATCAAATTCTCATATTTTAAAATTGGCAAGGACTAAATGATAACATAATGTAACAAAAGGAATTTCCTCCATGGCCCAAGAAAGTATTTCACAGTTGGTTTCATGTGCTTGAGAAAGTCTGAGACAGATACTGTGCCCAAGGTTAAAAAAATGAAATTTTAGACACTAGCTCAGAAAATTCAGATTTTCTGGATGCCATTAATGTCACCATTTAGAGAAGTAAAATATTCATTTAATGGAGGCAAACTTTTTCCTAAATATTTTACGAGTCCCTAGAAAGTCATTTTTTCCCTAATTTTTAGAAGCACCTGCAGAAAAAAATTCGTTTGCATGTAAAAGGATAAGGTAGGTTCACTTGTGGCTAATAATTCTTAATGTTTGACTGTGTAGTGCTCAAATACACCAATAAGAATATCATTTAAAATTAAAACAAGAATTTGGGCTGGCAATTTATAAAATTCTGTTAGTGGTTTATTAATGAATGTTTTCATAAATAATTGATTGGAATATGTTGGGCAAATATCCTACAAAGAATTAATGGCAACATGGGAAGATACAATCTTTTTTTTTTTCTTTTTGGCATGCTTTTTAAAAAGAAAGTCAAGTCTCTTAGCTAAATGTGAGACTTGATCTCATTTAGGTACATAATCTCTCTCAGAAAGTTAATATGACATTAAGTCTACTTCAGCCCAGAGGTGTCACATAACTATATATCAAATATACATACCGCTGAGCTACGAAGAAATAGTCAAAAGGAAATCTGTTAAGAAAAAAATATATATGTCCAATAATTTCTCTTGGAGTTCGGGCCCCGGCAAATAAATTTCTCTCTTAGAACGCCAAGTACCATGTTAAAGAGATTTATAGATTTAAAAGTTTCTTACTAAGGTAGAAGAAGTTCCCAGGCAGGGAATTTTCACTTAAGTTGTTGTAGGTCAAGTCCAGAACCTCGAGAGCCGGTAGAGACCCAAACCCTCGTGGCAACGTGTTCAGCCTGTTCATGCTGTTGTTGAGGAGAGAAAAATCCAAGTCATTACCCAAAACCGCACGTTTATACGCCATTCTGAGACTGCTGAGAAAATTCTGGAGATGGGTTGCACAGTAACGTGAGTATACTTAACACCACCGGATTATATACTACGAAACCGTGAAGATGGCAAATTTCATGTTATATCTATTTTACCACAATTGAAAAATTTAAAAATGTATGCAGCTGACCCTTGAACGACGTGGTTTAAAGCACATGCCCACTTCTCTGTGGATTTTCTTCCTTTTTTTTTTTTTTTTTTTTAATTCAATCCTAGCTGTGTACATTGATGCAATCATGGGGCATAGTGTGCTGGTTTTACGTACAATCTGAAATATTTCCATCAAACTGGTTAACACTGCATTCTCTTTTTTCCTCTGCCACCCTCAGACAGTGAGACCGACCCCTTCTCTTCCTCAGCCTACTCAACCTGAAGATGGTGACGGTAAAGACCTTTAAGAAGACTTACCTCCACTGAAAGAGCAGTAAATACATTTTCTTTTCCTTATGTTTTTCTTAATATCACTTTTTCTCTAGCCTACTTTATTCTAAGAATACAGTCTAAAATACATATGACATACTAAATATTTGTTCATCATTCCAGCCAACAGTAGGCTGTTACTAATTAAATTTTGGGGGAGTCAAAGGTTTTATGTGGATTTTAGAGTGCCCTGGACATCAGTGTCCCTAACCTGCCCAGCTGATCAAGGGTCAAATGTGTGTTCTTCTCTCTCTGCTCAATGAAGTGGAAAGGAACTTTGGTCTATTATCACCCTTTTCTTCAAAACCCTCCTTTTTCTTAATGCAGTTCTCTTTGAGCATACTTAAAAGCCAATTAAAAAAATTTAATGGGAGTTGACAGATATTGAAAGGTGGAAGGGACAGTGATGCTAAAAATCATTCTGAGCATTGATTCTTTTCCTAACAGACACAATCGCGTCCGCTCTTCGCAGGCACAGGAAACAGCTGTCAGCAGAGCGGGTGACCAAGAGAGAAAAGTGGCTTCCACCTCTCAGGGAGAAAAAGCTCCAGACTGACTTTACACGCAGCAAAATGACCTCGTGGACTGCAGTGATAACGACGATTATTCACAGATTCCATGAACACACATCTGTGAAGCACATTTATGACACGCGTTTATTTCACTTTTCACTCACACTACCTTTTTTTAATATCATTTTTTCTCTAGCCTACTTTATTCTAAGAATACACTCTGAAATACACATGACATACAAAATATTTGTAATTACTAGCAAGAGAGAGCTTGTAATTACTTCTCTGTTGAGATGAGAAAATGGCCTCAGAGAGGTTAGGGACCGAGGACTTCTGACCGCCACTGAAGGGGACAGGTGTCTGAGAGCCTGGCCCCTCCCAGAAGCCAGAGCCACTCCTCACCCCTGGACTGTCTCAGGATTCTGAGCAAATTGAAAGAAAATCAGAGCTAGAAAGAAAGGCACATGAGTTGCTGTCTTGAAATACTGCTTTAAGTTACCTATTTTTGAAGATTGCTGATACTTAAAAGTTTTTCTTTCCAAATACAGAAACGTACTTTTGCACTAGCAGGTGTGGGAAATCCATGAGAGCCTGAGAGGGAAGAAGAATCTCCTTTAAGAAACGGACGCTCTACCCAATTTCCAGCCTCGAGCAAGCACCAGCCTCTCTCGTTCCCGGTGACCAGACTCTACCCAACTGCATGATCTTTTTACCTCTGAGTGATAAAGCAATACCCAAACACGTGAGGAACACAGCTGAGTCCCCGGTGTAGCCGACAGCAGTCAGCACACTAAGCTGGCAGGCGGGCAGGAAGCCCTTCCTTAGACAAATGCTTCCCAAAGTCCAGAAGAATGACAAGTCACAGCCCCAGCTACAACAGAGGTGAGGAGCTGTGGAGATGCCCGGCTCTTTCTCCGGCCATCAGCCCACGTGCATGGTGAGCCGGCTGCGTCTCTCTCTGCAGAATGGAAGATGGATTACGCTGGCTCGCTCACCATGGGTACGAACACCCATCTCTCCCTACCCACCACTCCACGTGTGTTCTCAAGGCTACACTCTGAGAGCCGAATGCTCGAGGTTTCCAGGAGAGGTTACAGTGAGGCCGTGAAAGAGTGGAGCTGTGAAGTGTGACACAGCAAGGTGACAAGGCCAGCTCCACCCTGCTGGCTGGGTGACCTTGGCAAAGTTGCTCAGCTTCTCTGAGATCCAATTTCCTGAAGTGCAAAAAGAGGCTAATAATCCTTTCAGAGCCGCATTTCTGGGAGGCTGAGGGACAAAGCCCCTGAAAAGCACCTAACACCTTCCTTGGCTCCCAGGTGGCGTCTCAAGAAATGAGAACGAGAGCAACAGTTATTGCAAAGGGTTAGAGAGAAATTTGGTGTCAGCCCCAAACAGGCAAGCTTGCCTTAGGAGAAGGCCATTTTGGACAGTCTGAACTAAAAAAATTTTAAAAGAATTTGAAAAACTGTAAATATGTGTGTGTGTGTGTGTGTGTGTGTGTGTGTGTTTTAAACAGTCTCACTCTATCCCATGGGCTAGAGTGTCATGGCGTCACTCTAGCTCACAGCAACCTCAAACTCCTAGGCTCAGGTGATCCTCTTGCCTCAGCCTCCTAAGTAGCTGGGACTATAGGTGCCAGCCACAATACCCTATTTTTAGTAGAGATAGGGTCTTGCTCTTGCTCAAGCTGGTCTTCAATTCCTGAGCTCAAGCGATCCACCCACCTGTGCCTCCCAGAGTGCTGGGTTAAAGGTGTGAGCCACCAGGCCTGGCCTACAATTATATTTCTTTCTTTCTTTCTTTTTTTTTTTTTTTGTTAAATCATAGCTGTGTACATTAATGCAATCATGGGGTACAATGTGATGGTTTTATGCACAATTTGAAATACTCTCATCAAACTGGTTAACATAGCCTTCACGGCATTTTCTTAGTTATTGTGTTAAGACATTTATATTCTACACCTAGTAAATTCCACATGTACCCTTGCAAGATGCACCATAGGTGTGGTCCCACCCATTACAGGTTTCAGAGAAATTTCGAGTCCTCCTCAAGCAGGCAAGCCTGTCTACAAGAAGGCCAGTCTGGATAGCATGAAGTAGTGAGTGGCGTTTATCTGCTTGTGCTATACCAGCTTAATGAATCTCCAATCATTTCAGGTGTTTAAACAAGAAGCCGCTTAGCACTCAACTTTACCAAATGGTATAAATTCTTTAGTTTCCATGTGAAGATTTTCCAAATGTGTATTGGAAACAAATGCCTGTATATGATGGAGAAATGTACAAAACCAGATCGATGTTTTTCAACCTTTTTAATTCTCCATACTTCAACCTACAGTTAAACTTCCACAACACACTTTAATTATGTTGATCAAAAAAAAAAAAAGAATATACTTCCTGTGCTTTGAACTCCTTTCAAAAATGATTTAATTAATGATCTTTAAGAATTGCTGCAGCACACCTAAGATTCTCTCATGGAATGGTGGCTGAAAATCACTGAACTTGATGGTCTAAGGTGACTGGGCCTCCTTTTTCCTTCTATCGGGAAGGCCTGTACTAATGCCTCCCCTTTGGAGCATTCCGTTCTCTGCAGGTAATCTGTTTCCACAAAACCTTCCTGGCTCTAAGTACCGGCTTTTCTCACAACCACAGTGAGACTACTCAGTTAGCCAAGACAAACAAATACATAAACATATAAATACATCAAAATCCGTTAACACTACACACAGTACTTAAGGAAAACGTCTCTGTGTTCATGAGATAATCTCTAGCAACAAATTAGGTCAAAAAGGTTATGCCCAAACAATTTGGTGTTGTGTTCCCAGAAATAATTACGAAGATGAGAATCTACATGGATTTACCATTTTTAGAAAATATAAAATAAACCATATTTAAGGAATTAAGAACCTAATCTTGTATTTATTCAGGGAACCGAAAATTCTTTCAGGTCTTAGAGTCATTAGAATAAACAGCAAATACTCAATGAAACATCAAAAGCAAGTTCTGGTTGAGTTTGCCTTTGGGATCACGCATATGGGTAGCCTGACATTTCTACTTCATAATCTCCTATGTACATATTTTCACTCTGGCTGCTTACGCTAAGGAGCCCTTGCTATAACTTGCCTCAAACCTGCCTGCCTGTGCCTGTACATGTAACTCTTGACAACTTACATGTACAGCACAAACACCTGAGGACTGATGGACCCTTTGTCACAAACCATCTTAATTCCTTTCCCAAAGAACTAGAAATTTCATCCAAACTTTTGACAAGCTCATCTATATACCTACGTAATTAAATACAGAAAGCTTTATATGATCAACAAAACACGGAGAGCCCAGAATGCAAATAACTCCAAAGAGAACAAGAAGGCAGTTAAGATGCAGTCCATGAAAAAAAAGTTTCCAACTTTGGTTCCTAAACTGAACCACACCTAGATTTGTTAACTTCTTCCTGAACCTGTCTCCATCTGTATTTTCATTTCAGCCGTCCAACACGAAAACTCAATGGCATCCCGTCCTATCAGTTACAGTCTGGTCAATTCTACCTCCAGTATATTTTTCATATAAAATCCTTCCCCGGCCCCCATTGTCACTGTCCTCGTTCACCTGGAAGACAAATCCAGAATTCTTACTGGTGTCCTGACCTTGCGTCCACCTCCCTCTCTCCACCCCTTCTCCACAGTGATCTTTCCTATGAAAATCAGACCTTCCCTCCTCCACAGGGCTCTGCTGTGCACATTTTCAGGGGCCAGTAGGATAAACAGGAGCTCCATGATTTCCTTAGCACAAAAGGCCTCTCCTTAGCACTCTGACTCTCAGCCATGGCTATAAACATTTATTTGTTCCTAGGGAGTTTTCCCAACTGTAACAGAAGTTCCACAGGAGCTGATGGCCAGTCCCTAGAACAGAGTCTGGCACACAGCTGGGAACCAAGTCCCATTAAATGAACAGCAGACATTCACAATTCCCTGCCTAGCCTTGCTGTTAAGCTCTGGAGCTCTGACCTTAATGTTCCTTGTCTCCCACTTTACACTGAACAAGGTCAAAAACCTTACAATTCCCAGAAAATGCAGAGCTCCCAGCTAATGCCATTCTCTCAACCTGAGATGCTGTCCTGTGACTTGTAAGTCTGAGAAATTCTTTCTCATGCACCAAGTCTTGGCTCAAAGGCTACCCCGTGTTGTGTCCCCTTGAGAACCTCACCTGTAGGCTCAGGTGCTGGTATGGGGTCTATAACCTTCAGCTGTCAGTGTCAGTGACCCTGAGAGACTGTTCCTGCTCAGGGACAACTAACCCACTTCATACTCAAGGCCAGGGACCAACCATGACTTATGCTGTTCATGACCAATGCCAGCAAGGTTTCTGGCACAAAAAGAAATGAAAAAAATAAACAAAACAATGTTGATGATGGTAATAGGCAACACTTAGCATGGACCAGGAGCTATTCCTAGTAAAATAGATAAATAAATAATGTATATCACTCATTTAATAAATGAAGAAACTAACAATAAAACCTATATGTGTATTTATATGTATGTCTATATACATGTGTGTATATGTGTAGTTTTAACTTCTTTCTTTTATACCAATTAAATATTAGGAAGAAAACAAAAAAAGAAAAGAAAATGGTGAGTAATTCTTACATAAACTGGATTGAATTTTGATCAAAGTACATGACTTAAACATTAATTTTTATCCAACTTGTTAATATGTTGTTTAGGATATTGCATCCTCATTTATAACTGAAATATGTTTTAGAACTTAATAATCTTGAAAACCAAGATATTACATAGGATCCTTTCTTTTCCACTTTGCCAGATGGGTAAACCATCTCCCAATTTTTAGGGAGGAATAAAACTTATCCAAAGCGATGTTTCTCCCTCCTTTAAACTCCTCGTTGCTCAGGCCTTAGAAAAAAAGGATGTTCCTGGTTCTTACAAAGATGATCTCTCAGCCAGGGCAACTTCAACATAAAAGCATCTGACTATTCTCCCTGCGGAAGGAAAGGACTTCATGAATGAGAGACGTTTTTTCACTTTGGCTTCCTTTTAAATTGACAAATACCTGGCCAGCTTCTACTGCAACTCCACGTAAATCACCCACTTAACTAGACCATTTAACAGCCACGATTTAATGAATATATTACTTCGCACGAGAGTAACGCACATGTAGGACATAGCTTCTTCCCATAGCTATGGGAATGAAGATGGAATTCAGAAGCCAACGTGGCCATTGGGGTCTCGGGGTCTGATGGAGAATGTGCGGACCCAGAACAATCGCTTCTCCCCTTGGCGTGGCCACTGACCTCAGAGCAAGTCACTTAATCCCTTGGAAAGGGGTTGGCTTTCTCTCTTCGAAATTAAAGCACCAAAGCTTGCCCTTCATACCCCACAAATGTTGACAGGGCCAAATGCCGGCACAAAGACTTTTAAAACCACAAAGCAATAGAGGGAGGCAAGATGTTATTATTATTCACTGAGGTCTGCAAACTCAGCTGGGTCTGCAAACTCAGCTGACTCCAAACTCTTCACCTTTGCATGAGGACAGACACATGACTATAAAGTCAACTACATAAAAGAATTGGAAGAAGGAAAGAGACAACATTAGGGCATATATCCTCCCCTCTGGGGGGAGAAAATGGTGCTTTGCAAACTTTTTCTATTTAATAACACAGAGAAAAATCGCCCTATTGCAACCTGTTTGAACAGTGAATGCCGTGCAAATAAGTCCCCCCTCGGTCAACATAACCGAAATAAAATTGTACTGGAAACAGAATACAGTAAAAAACTCCCTTACTGTGCCAACAATTAGCTTCTCAATTAGCTCTCAGACAGATAAGCACTAATGTAGGCCACTGGAAGGCAATATTAAAACAATAAAACTTTTTTTAAAAACCTAAAACATAAAAAGAGATTAGAAATCCGCTTCTCCCCTGCGATAACATAAATGGACCCCGCGCTCAGACACACCCCGCGCCCCCCTCCGCTCCCCTCCCTCTGCCAAGACTCACCCGAGGTTCAGGTGTTTCAGTTTTTGAAGGCTGCTGATCTGCGTGGCGAGCTCCTCAATCTGGTTATTAAAGAAGTTGAGCACTTCCAAATTCTTCAGTTCTGCTATGTTCGGTGGCACAGCTATGGAAACAAAAAGGCTTAACGTGAATCCAGAAACCTCCCTCCCTGCGAGGAATGCCAGCGACACATTTTGCTTTTCTTTCAAAGACAAGAGAAGCTCTTACGTCCGATCTGACCATCTAATTCGCATACAGATCTCAACTTAGGTTCTCCATAGTAACTGTCCACTGAGTAGCAGGAGTAATGTCCCCTTCTTGGGCCATTAGGTAAATGTTTTGGATGGTTTGGTTCAAATGTACCATGAGGAAGCAGGACGTTAAAGGGGGCAAAGGAGAAACCAAACAGCCCAGAAATGCGGATATCACAAGGCAGACAGCTTACGGTTGTCCTGTAAGGTCTAATAAGTGCCTGGGCTTCTCCGCCCTCAGTACAAATCCAAACGCCTTCTCGAGTGATAGTACGTGCAATTAATCCCATAGTACGTGATATTAATCCCATATCTGAAGCGCTGTCCTCTCTTCACATTGCATGGAATCACAACCACTTAAGCTCAACCTTAAATGATGCGAAATATTCGACCTGCCTAGTTTGTGATTTTGGCCTCTGGAGAAATACACCTTGATCAATACAGGTACACACACACCTGCACAAAGGTTACGTCAGATTAGCAACAGATCAATATACTGTTATCATATAGAAATACAAAAAGCCGCCTCAGCGACATGCTCTGAATACTAGTATGTAGATCAAAGGTGAAAATAAACCACCGGGGATGCCAAAAGTTCCTCCTTCCCCTAGGATATGTGCCAATAAATCAAAAAGCTGAAGGCATCTTTATCTCAAAAGTGTGAACTCTAAAACTGGTGGTGGACTCTCATTAGCTTGTAATTCCTCTATCCCCTTTGCTATTCAATCTTTCACCAACATCTGCTTGTCCAGGGTTCATGCCAACTCTAACGCCAAGACTGCCCAGGTAAGTAAGAACTATTGACCGAGGCCTTGAGGGTGACACGAGGTAATGTGATGTCCCATATGGCAGGACGTTTACTTCCCCTGCCACTGGCTTCCTCCAGGGGAGCCCCAGAAGGCTGGAGAAACCTGCTACCTGTGCTCAGAACCTCTACAAAGAAACGTATGTGTAAAATGCCAAACACACATCTGAAATATTCAAGGAGACAGCCTTTCCGAGAACTCCAGAAGACAGCATCCAGGGCACCAAAAGTAAAAAGGCCAGGTACACTGCTTGTGATAGTTCTGAGTCGTCATTTCCAGCTTTCTGAAAGGTCTACGGCAGTGTTTCCAACCTTTTTTACCTCACAGCACCCTTGAACTTCTAGTTAAACTTCTGTGGCAACCACACTTAAATTATGTTGATCCAAAAAAAAAAAAAAGAAAGAAAGAAAGAAAGAAAAGAAAAAGAAAAGAGGGCAGCGCCTGTGGCTCAAAGGAGTAGAGCACTGGCCCCATATGCCGGAGGTGGCGGGTTCAAACCCAGCCCCAGCCAAAAACTGCAAAAAGAAAAAAAAAAGCAATACACTTAACCATGCTTTGAGCTTCTTTTGAAAGTAATTTAATTCATGAACTTTAAAAATTTTGGTGGCACGCCTAAGAGCCGCTCACAGCACACCAGTTGAAAGTCACTGGTCTCAGGCAGCGCTGACCTTCTTCCTTTCAGAGGAAAGGCTTGGTAAAAGGTAAAAGAAATGCTTTCAGGGGAAGAAAGGGTTGTAAAGAATACACATCTTTCTGTGCTAGGACACAGGAGCAGGGATAAGTGGTCTGTGGACTGGGCTGGTGATTAGCTTCTGAAGTGGCTGGAGACAAAAGGACAGATTTTCATGGGATAATCCAGGCCGCTGGGAATTATCCTGCACTCTGGGATACCAGAATGAATGCATGTGAACTCTACCTGCACAGAGACCTCTATGAGCACATTTTCAGGTGCATGGTCAATAATGTACTTTTATGCAAATGAGCGATATCTGCTTTGTGTAAATGACCACCAAGAAAATCACCAGGCTGCACCTACTGAGCTGCCGGGAGCCATCTATCCCTGTTCCCTCCCCTGATCATAAAGTTAAGGCCTGCTTCCCACAGACCTTACCCTGCCCCTTGCCCTCCAGGTACCATTAAGCCTTCATCTGATTAGTTTGAAGAGCAATAAAGAAAGTTAGTGAAACAAGGAGAAAATGATGATCTCAATTTAGCCACAAACCAAGAATAATGCAGCCAGAACTACTGCCTCCTTCCCAAACTTACTCTGCCAATGCAATTAAATTCTGGTCTAAAGGTATCGCCATTTTGACAGGATGAGAGATTATTTCACTCTCCTTGCTAAATCGGTCCAATTTAAAACCACAAATTATGCTAAATGTGATTTAGGGCTTTGTTTTGTGGGCACAAACAATAATCCCATATTCAATTTAGGAAACCTCTCCCAGCCTTCCGGTGTGCATGTGAATTTTTTGTTTAAGATTCCATTCAAGCTGGGGGGTGGGAGCCCAACTACATTGCTAACATTCTCCTTACAATACAGAATTCCTCCTAACCATACTAAAAATCAAAAGGAATTAGTATTTGGACTTGTCCGAATGGGACAGCATTCACTCTTTCCACCAGTATTCAGACAGTGCTTATTATGTGCACAGTATCGCACTTTTAGCATTTAGCATTTCCCTATTTAGGGTATAAAGTAGGAAAGGCATGCTAGTTAGAGAAAATAAGTTACAAAAGAAAGGGCATCAAAGTCAATCAACTGAAACAAGCCTTGCCCTTGGAAAAACAAATTAACCCCGACGCAACTGTCCAGAAAAAAAATCTGAACATTAAGAATTGTGCACAGATGAAATCATACACATACATGGCCTGAACAATTTTATCTGTACCAAAAAAGGCAGCTACAATTTTTACCAGTTAAAATGTTTTATTGGAGTTTTTTCAGATATCTACATGACACAGGAGCAAGAATCAGCATTTTTGAACATAACTATTAATAAATAGTGAGCGCTAATATATTTCTTATTGTTGTGTGTGCGATGTTCCTTGTTCATGAACCTGTCTGGCTTCTGACCTATGATTCCTGCTGTACAAACATGTTTAGAGATTACAAGGAGCTGAGCACACAGAAGAAACCAAAGACCGACATGGTACGTGACCACAGGAGCCCTGGTCTGGTCACCGCCAGTCACGTGACCTCAGGCTCCTCCTCATTCAGCCCTCCAATGCTGTGTGTGCCCTTACTCAACCCACAACCTCTCTGGGCCTCGGTTTCACACGTCAACGGAGAACACTGCATTACGACCACTTCTTGGTTCTCTTCTACTTTAACATTCTATGATTCTAAGAGGAGATGGATTATGAAAATCAATGATAGGGACTTAAATAATTCAGCAAATGGGGCCGTCAATTAGGAAGCTCAGTCATGTAGAACTCTGCTCTGACAGAGAATTTAATATCATTTTCTGCATAGCCCATGATGGCTGCTTTAATTTGGAGACTACAGTTGTCAGATTTGGGGGAACAGTCCGTAACTACACTCAAGTGTTCCCTGGCTCCTGAATGTCACATTTTGCTATAGCTGCAGGGTTAGATGACCAGAGGAGATGCTCTCCACCCACAGCAAAGATGGGGTCCTGTCACCCCAGAGACTGGTCTCCAGTGGTCACGGTTCAGACCTACAAGCTCAGCACAGCCCTGAGCTTCCTTTAAGTCCTACGAAATTGAAAAATCGGAATGTAAGTCTAGAGTTTTGTCTGTTAGATGTGCTGGCCCAGACTTCAGCAATTCATCGCAGTTCTGGAAGATTCCATAAGAAGGGCTGATTAATATCTCTTTTGAAAGCTCCCTCAGGAAAGAAGCAGGTCCACCTGTTCACTCACTGGACAGGCTGGATAAACCGCAGCTCCAAATGCGAGGAACGCTGGCCACAGCAACAGCTTTATCTTTCTAGGAAGACACTGTCCACCATCATCAGTTACATGTACAACAGGCAGAAGTCACCAGGCACGGCCGAGTTGAAGCACATTCCCCCCAAAATGAAGAATAAGCTTCCTTCAACCCGCTGGCCCCCAGCAAAGCATTGCCCCTCCAGAAGAGGACTCAAAATCAACTACTGTTACAGCCATCGAAGTTTCACCCTCGAGTCATAGGACTCTGCTGTCTGCCATGAAATTAGTAATTCCACAACTCCCAACTTAAGGAATGACAGGAGTTTAGCCACTGACAGCAAACAGCAAGGTGTGCTCTGGGGCTGGGATAGCTGATGGGCAGTCACTAGCTGTATATAGCTGCTTGAACTTAAGCTCAAATTAATCGAATTAAATAAAATTAACAAGCCCACGGTTTGGGCACACAAATGTCAATCTGAAGAGCGTGATGGCTTGTGGCTCCCATACTGGCAGCAGGGACGTGGCCGGTTTCTATCGTTGACAAAGTTCTACTGGACAGCTCTGAGCCAGGGCGGTGGGTCTCAACAATGGAGTACATCAGAATTACTGGAGGACTTGTAACACCCTGGCCTGGTGTATTCCAGGGTTTCTGATTCAGTAGGTTTGGGGGGGGGTGCTGGAGATTCTGTGTTTCTAACAATTTCCCAGGGGGTGTTGGTGCCGCTAAGGGTTCTGGGAACCTACTTTGATTCAGAAAACTTTTAATTCCTAGCTGACATCCAGATCACCAATCCAATAGCTATGTCTCTCACCCTATGTAATAATGCTGATAAGGGCATAGTCATCGATCTTATTCAAATATCAAGACTCCTTGTTGAACCTGGAGAACCATGAAAAGCGAAACGAATGAGACACTTTAGGTGGCCATATGCTCACCCTGGGTCCTGCGAACAAACCCTTTCTACTCAAGTTCTGTATCCCCACGTAGGATTAAGGTGAAACTGGTATTCAGGAAGACGGGCGTCATCTGAGGGAAAGGAAGCCCTGAATTCCCTGAATTAAGTCACTTAGCAGCACATGCACCATGACCAAGGGTGGTCACACCGAAAGCTGTCCCCTTGCTACGCTGCTGGGCTTCTTTCCAGCAAGGCCTCGCTGTAGGCCCCTAGGCGGTAGTGACGGCGTAGACAGACCAGCTTGGTACGGCTGATCTGCAGGGTTTTTGAGCCAAAGCATCTTGTGGTCCCCGAGGCAAAGAAACAAAATTGTGAGGAGGGCCAGGCTCTGGAACAGCAGGCACCATATAAAACATAAGGACGGGCATTCTGCCTGGGTGCAGCCCCCAGGAGGGTCAGGGGGGTCACACATTGGTCTTTAGAACCATATGGTTAGCTCCCACGGCCAGGTCCGTGGCGGCGGACCAGACACCATGTTCATGAACACCCACGGCTGCCAGGAAGCCAGAAGCTGCTCTGAACACAGGCAGTTTTCCATCACAAGCCTGGGCAAAAAATCCGGAGGTGACCTCTGCCCACCACCTCCGCCAAACGTCTGGGTAGTTAGGGCTACACTCTGCCCAACTTTTTTAGCAGAAGTACCATAGGCTGGCTTAGCTCTGGGGATTCCCAGAACCAGGATGAAAGGCAGAAGACTCAGACTCTTTGAAAAAAGCAACTTCATGGTTCAGCCTTTGCCTCCCTGGTGGGAAGACAGTGATGGATTGTGAATTACAGCCAGGACGAGCAGAGGGAGACTCGGAGCTGGACTTCCACACCCAGGACCAGGACAGCGGACAGCACAGGTGCACACGCCCTCCTGCGGCTGCAGGTACAACACAACTGTCCCATGCCTGTGTCCAGTGACCACAAAGTGTCACTGACTCGGAGGCCAAATAATTCCCCAAAGAGACCACACGGGGTCAGTTACAGCAAAATAAATCAAATAGCAGTGCTTCTAAAAACCTGATATATTTATATTAAAAATAGCAAGTTTTGGTCTGTTGCCATAACAAATGAAAATGCCTGTTCATATTTTTACGATGCTATGCACTGCCGTTATTTGTTTTTTGGGTTTTTTTTAGAGAGGAATAGAAGATGGTAGAGGATATTAATATTGGCTTGTTTTTAGATAACTTATCACACAACTGCAAGAAAGTTGCAAGAAAAATCCCTAACAACCGGAGAAAATAGGACAATGAGATTATTCATTTCATGTATATGGTGAGGAAATATTTAAGCAAAATAAAAAAAATGGTGAAAGAATACATTTCTTTGCTCTAAGAGTTGATGAATATGATACCAGTCACCAAGGCCCCAGCCCCTGCTTAGCCCGAATCAAGCAAGTAGGAAGAAGCTAAATTTGCAGCAATTATATGAAATATGACTTGGGCCTTTTCTGGTTGAAGTATGGTTTTTAATTCACAGCTACAATCGCAGGAAAACATAAGTTTATTCACACCAGAGAGGGGACGCCTAAACTAATTATTCACATGCCAATTCTTTCAGTAAATGGGGAATCACAGCCCTCAATACCATTTTAATGATTATACATAAAGAACAACCTTTTCACTCTTGCATACAAATAATTATACTCTTTGGAAGTGGATATGCAAAAAAGGTCATTTGCAGTTGTAGTGATGAATCACCCTTTGTTTTCTGGCCCAAAACACAAGGTAGATATTCAACTAATTACCAATTACTGTAAAAGTTTGAAATTTCAAAAGTACACTCATGATAACCAGCTTTCCAGACTTTATGGAATTACTCCTTTAAGAGTTATTAAAATATGAATGACAGTAGTGATAGGTTACTTAAAAACATACCCCTTATGAAACAGCGAAAAAAATTCTCATTGGAAAGGTTCGACCGGTTCCTCAATGTCAAAATGAAAGAGCAAACCAAGTAGCCACCCCAAGAAAAGCCAAATAGGATCAGTTTTATAAATCACAACGGAAAGGCTACTCTGGCTTAGGCAACCAGCATTTACTGAGCATGGATGCCCCGAAGTACAGATTTATGGGACCCCCACCATGGGCCTGAGGATTCTGCAACTTAAGTAATTTTAGAACCAAAAATATCCCTGACTTAACGCACTACAGAACAGCAGCTCTATTCTTCCAGGAGCAGAAAGAACAATCAATTACACCAACATAAGAGGAAAAACAGCACAAGCAGCTAATAAGGTAGACTTTATGTTATCAAGCCAAACACGCAAAAGTTTATGTCCCTGAGATCAACTAAACAAACTTCCTCAGGAAGCTGACAAGCGTGGATTTCTCCTCTGAGGACATGAAAACTAGTGAATGCCTGAATCTCATACTGACGTCGCAGAGAGCATCAAGGAGTCGTCCTCGCCCTCTTCAGGGGAGCCCACGAACTGGGAATTCTTGCAGGAACACCCCGTCTAAACGACACTGTGCTTCTGACGCACCACCCCGCTGGCAGAGTGACGCAGGAATAAACAGATTGAGTTTGGGATCTGGGCGAGAGAAACAGTACTGAGTGGCAAAGATATGGCATCTGGAGGCCTGGGGAGACAGCGACTTCCAGAGAAGGCTAAGGAAAAAAGGACAGAGGCTCCCGCAGGAAAAATGCCAAGAAATTCCAGAAACACTGGAAAAAAGTAAGAAGGAAAAGAAGAACGCGGAAGAAACTTGGATGGATGGAGAAAGCAAGCTCGTGCGTGTGTCTGTATTCATTTACTACACGTAACATACAAAGTAGGAACACGTATCCACGCTCCACTCCCATGATTAAGAGCAAGAGGCAGACAGTAAACAGTAAAAGTCAAAGCCTCTCTCTCTCACACACAAAGCGCGCCTTGCCAAGTCGCCCTGTTTTCCTTCACAGTTAAGCATCACTCCAGCAAGAGGCCACGCTGAGTGGCTCTCTCCCTCCCTAACTGTATGTCAGACGCTGAGCAACACAGTTACTGCAAGCGGAGGGCAGGGAACACGTCTGGGGTTTAGGAAAGTCCAGCCAATCCATGCGGGAGCTTAGATAACATCTAACTAGGACAAGTATGCCTTTGACCTTGGGAACTCCCCCTGCTCTTCTGAAACAAGGATCCCGGGCCACAGACACACCTCCGCCTAGATCTCTCCCTGACTGGGCCTGGCCAGTGCACACTGAAGTCATGTGCAGAGGCAACAGCGGAAGTGGCACCTGGTCACCTGCAGGAATACAGAACGCCCTGCCACCTGCCTGCCAGCCTCACTTAGCCACTTACCCCTGTTTCCTCCAACTGATGCAGGGTAGCGAGGAGTTCAATAAACGTAATTCTTTTTTCTCTTTCATTTCACCCTACAGTTTTTCTGTATGCGGGGTGTTTGCTGCCCTTCATGTTCTAACAGACACTTCACTGTCCACAGCGTGGGCTCAGCTGGAGGGACACCTTAACCTTCTGAAGTGTGGGCAAAACTCGGGGAGAGGGGCAGGAACTTCAGATTAAAAAAAAAAAAAACGACAAAGAGTTGACTAGAACAAAAATATAGAGGAAGGGTAACAAAGGCAAAAGAACAGCAAAAAATTAGACAAAAAGAGGCTTTCAGCTTGGATAAGAGAGAAAATGAGGTCGAAGAGTTTGCGACCTGGAGGCCAAGTGCACCAGAGCAGTGACGAGCTATTGGACTGGCTGAAGAAGAGACACAGAAATAGAAAGAGGAAAGGCATTCCCATGATTTTTACTGGAGTTAAAGTGTGTGTCTACAAATTCCATTCAAGGCTGGGGGCTACAAAACTGCAAATTCTTAATTAGCAAAATGTAAATTGAAGAAAACAAGGTGTTGCTTATGAACATTTTGAAAAAGCCGTCAAGAATGAGCTCCATGCTGCATTAAAATGATCTTTTAAACGTTTTATACAAATGTTTATACAAGTGTTAGGCAAATGCTTCCAAGGGACAGCCCCTCCAAGAAGACTCACTATATCCACAGCACAAACACACCAGTGCTTCAACCTCTCCCCTACTCCCGGGGTTAAATCTGAGGGATGCGGCCGAGCTCACCAGGGTCCACGAGGCCATCTCTGAGATGCATGGTCAAAACCCTCACTCTACTCCTTAAAAACCTCAGTGACTTTGACAAAGTTAAAAGGAAATGTTCTAAACGAATGTAAGCACCCTAGTGCTGCACCTCTTAGGACACTCACTCTACCCTCCTGGGCACACACTCCACACGTACACACACATGAGGTTGGACAATTGAGTTTGAGAAATCATTCTAGAAAAAGTGCTACACACCTCACTGCTGAGTATCAGTCACTACAGTCACCTTTGAAGAACTCCCCTGGGCCATCTGGTGACCAGAGTGATACTCAGAAACGAAGTATGTGGCACTTTGTCTAGGATGAGTTCACAAACTTCATTGTCACACCTCGTACAACAGCTCTGGGGGCCGTTCCAGAAAGGGAGCTCTACAACTGTGCTGAGGGGCGGACTTGGCGCACAGCTTCCCAAGGGGAGGACCCCGATGGTGACCTTGGTGACCTTCGTGCAATGAGGCATGCAGCACTTTCTCTAGGGTAAGTTCATGAACTTGACTGTCTGAACTTACTACACACACCCACACTATCTACGACAGTCAGCTAAAAGTCTCTATATACTATTAACTCAATTCCATTTGACAGGTGTTCTACTGTAAATAGCAAAGAAACCCTTTTCAAGATCAGCCCTGCAAGGTGCTAGTTACGACCTGGAAAGTGACAGGCTCACACCCTCCACCTGACTCGCTCCACAGCCACCACCATTCTGAAGTTCTCATGACTGAGTTCATTCCACTTAAAATACTTTGTGGAAGAACGGCTCTACTGCACACTAGCTCGCTTCCTCTTAGCACGGAGAAGGACCCCGAGAGAAAGGATTCTAGAGCAGGTACATTTTGGTTGGCAGAGCTGGCAACAAAGAGGATGGGAGGGCCACGGTCTACCATTCATTCTCCCATTCGTTCTCACCCAGAGGAAGCTCCTGTGACTTTACTCAGCTTTGGGCTGAGCTGGGCTGGTTCTGAGCCCCTGGACCAACAGACTCCCTGGGGCGATCTCACATGCTCACTTACTAAAGCCCAAAATAACACACTCCCAACTGCCGCGATTTTTCATGGTAACCTAACTACCATCAGATAGATAATTGTTAAATTAATAGCTGTTGGACTAAAAAAATACTATGTACATACTTTTTCAGCTCTCATCTTTCAATGATGGCACAGAAGCAAACTGATAAATGTGCACTAATTAAAAAAATAAGCTATTGATCAAAGCCTCTGTATTACAAATACATGTAGACTCTGTTAAAATGCAAACAGCAAGTTGTTTTGATATTGTCACAAGATAAATTCATGACACAGAGACGATTTATTTTGCATTTTCCCCCCCTTGTAGTTTAATTTCATACAAGCCATGCACAAGAACTTTTGCAGCAAGGATGACAAATAATGTATGAAAGAGGGGATAAGGAGAGACTCAAGAACAGGAGGGCTGGGAAGAACGGCCAAGGTCAATCTCACGAATTGGGACAGTTAATTTTTCTCATTCATCCTAATAATCTATTATGTCTGTAGAAAAAGGTTTCAATTTATTACACTTTTTAAAAGCTGCTTAACTTTATTCATTATAATTGCATCCATATGTTTTGAGGACGCAATATTTTCATATGAAATATGCATCTGAATTCATCTATAAGAAGACTTAAGGCAGATATCTATTAATATACATATCTGTTGGGCGGCGCCTGTGGCTCATTGAGTAGGGGGCCGGCCCCATATACCAAAGATGGAGAGTTCAAAACCAGGCTCGGCAAACTGCAAAACGGAAAAATAGCCGGGCATTGTGGCAGGCGCCTATAGTCCCAGCTACTCGGGAGGCTAAGGCAAGAGAATTACCTAAGCCCAGGAGTTGGAGGTTGCTGTGAGCTGTGATGCCACGGCACTCTACCGAGAAAGACAAAGTGAGACTCTGTCTCTACAAAAAATTAAAAAATATATATATATACACATCTGTAGAAAATTAAAAAGTATGAACTTCTATGTTCTTAGGAAAAAAATACTGAAATCACTAAAGAAAACAGCATTGCCTTGTTTGCTATAATAATTCCAAATTCCGATTTAAGCTATAACTAATAGGAAATTGTTATAAAGTCCACATGTTGCCATAACACTAAGTTTACTACCTGCCTAGCTATATCCGATGCATTAACAGAGAAGATATGGTCACAGCTAAGACCTGAAACTGTAGGCAAAACGGCCCATACCTCCGGAAAAGGTTTTACCTGCCATTAAGAGTTCAAAGCATAAAGCTGAACAATTACATTTAGAGACTCACACTTATGAAAGGCTTACATCCATGGCTGACTGCTTGATACCTGCACAGGGCAAAAAGATAGCCTTGATGTTTCTTATACAGAACGGTGAGTACTTTATTCCCAACATGCATGGCTCACAAAAACAAAAAAGACTATTATCCTATTTAAGGCACTGGTGACATTTGTATGTGGGTGTTGCTGTAGGAACACAATTATTTTAAAAGTTTAAGAAAAGCTTCAATTTAAAAATGTAATGCCCAAGGTCAGGCGCGGTGGCTCATACCTATAATCCTAGCAGTTTCAGAGGCCGGATTCCTTGAACCCAGGATTTTGAGACCAGGTTGAGCAAGAGTGAGAGCCCATTTCTACTAAAACTAAAAAAAACAAACTAGCTGGATGTGGTGGCAGTTGGCGGCAAGCTCCTGTTACTGCAGCTACTAGGAAGGTCGAGGCAGGAGGGTCATCGAGCCCAGGAGTTTGAGATGGCTGTGAGCTAGCGTGACGCCATGGCTCCCAGCCCAAGGCAACAGAGCAAGATATTATGCCAAAAAAAAAAAAAAAGTCCCAGACATTGTTTGATCACTGATGCAGAAGATACTACATTTCATAATGTATAGTATTCTTCCCTACACAACTGTATTCACTAGTAAAAGAATCAGTACAAATATGCACAAAATCATATTTTTCTGATTTTTACAGTGATCTCTGAATTACAATTTGGCTACAAATATTTTAAATCTTCCACAGGTTAAAAAAAAAAAATTATCACATATGCTAAATGTAAAATACTCTCCAGAAAGCAGTACAAGTCTTCCAAATTAAATACATTGGAAGAAAAAAATGTTTCTAATTCAAGAAAGTAGCCACACTAAACACTAAAAATTGATATGTGAACCTGAATATTTTAATTGCAGGGGGAAAACAAAAAAGACAGTAACAGATCTCCTTCTCTAAGGCCCTAGCTTAAACAGGGTAACAACTGCGCTATGTAAATAACAATAATGACATGCCCCGTGGTGCACAGCTGAAAATCCTGCAAAAAATTCCCCCTGACAACACAAAGTTGGTTTCTCATCTCTACACTCAAGACCGGAGGGGGGGAAAAAAATAGGTATCTCAACAGTGACCTCTAGTGGACAAGCCTTAAAATGGGTGCCCTGGAAAAAAATGCCTTTTAAAGAAAAACACTGACAAAGCTAACAGCTCCCCAGCACCCTAAGACTCGCAAATCAGATGAAGGAGCAGATTGGCTTAAAGGGGAGGAGAACTACAGAAGTAAGGGGCCGGAAGGGGAGAGCAAAGAGACACAGGAAGAGCCTATGGAGGAAGCGCTGCCTTCCCTTCCTGGACTGGCGCTTCCGGTAGGGCATCTCGGAGGGCTCTCAGCCCCTCTCATCGCCCAACAACCCACCAGTCAACCAGCATTAACTGTGCTCCTGTTACAAGTGCAATATGCTTTGGGCACTTTTGTAGAAGCGCGACTCAACATAAGTGTCAGACAAGGTCCCCAACCTCTGGGAACTGACAATGCAATTCACTGGATGAGCAAATCAGTCAATAATCTGAGGCTTTAAATACATAAAACTAACTTCAAGTGGAAGAGAACAGACCCTGACCGGGAGGAGTGAGGGAAGGCTTTCTGGAAGCAGGTGCTCAGGGCACAGCACAGCCCCCTAGGGTGGCACCGTGGGTGGTCAGGACGCCAGTCTCCCCACCTGTGGCTCCTTCCTCTAATGTACAGGAGTGCCTCAGGCACAGCACATCATTCCTAAAGTGACGTGGCTGGAAAGATGACGTGGACGTCAATTTCTGGGACACAAGGTCACGTATCTTTAGAGGGTTCACAGTCCAGTGTGTTGAGCGCACAGTCAGGAACCGAAGCCTGTGGCAGCCACGTCTACTTGAGTCCCAATCTGGTGAATCCCGAGGAAACCATGTGCTCCCAATGTTGTCTCTGAGGACAGCGGCTTCCTCTCTGGCCACGAGTCATCCATTTACACCGGGAGTTACTGGGAAGCCACTCTGTGCTCAGCCATGGGCACTAAGCGAGAGTGAGAAACGGTGCCGCTCTCACAGAACCTTAAAATCTGTGTGCAGGCAGAAGAAACGCAGAGGGAGAGAGGACAGAGGCAGGGCTGAGTGGATTTCAGGAAGGCCACTGGCAAGAGCAGTGCGGGAAGGGAGCTTTCAGGGCAGTCAGGGGGCCTCCTGGAGAGGATGCAGAGGGGCTGAGCAGGGGAGAGGGTGGGAGAGGCGGCAGGAGCAGGCCACCAGGAGAGAAGCTCAGCCTTGCAGCAACAACTGGGCGAAATGCTGGCGTGCCATGTGGTGCTGGATTCAGTGGAAGGGACAGAGGGAGAGAGAGAGAGAACTGCCAGGTGCATGCAGGATTCCAGCCAGGTGCGCCGGGAACGTGGCGTTTCCAAAAGGCTCTTCACTCTGAAATTCTTCCCATTGGGCCAGAAAGAACATCTGTTCGTACTTGCCCAATCACAGCAAAAAGGCAGCAGAAAAAGATTCCCTCGCTACGCATCCTCCCATCTCCTTAAAGACATTATGAATATACAAGATATCTAGGAAGGTTGCTGGGGACAGATTAACTCCCCCACTGATTTCACCAAAATCCCATCAACACTGCCCCGATCCCCCAGGCTACTCGCAAGGAAGCTCTAACAGCAATTAACAATATTACAATATTTTTCATTGAATGGCAGTATAGAAAACTTCAGGCATTTCTGCTCACAAAATCTTGAGGCGTTCCAGGAGCACAGTTCTGCGTCCCCCAGACCCCTGTTGTACTGCCTTGAGTGCACCTGTCAAGTTCAAACCCACCAGCAAGAAAAGGGAACGCAACCTAGTACCACACTGTTCTGATGCCCTGCTATTAACTCAGGGAAGCGGAGTCAAACAGTGTCCCCCAAATCAAGATCCCAGCTTGAGCAAACCAGTCATTCATCCCATGAGCACACAGGAGGAAATGTCAGAGAATGGTGTAATTGGCATACGAAGAGAAAAACACAACTATTTTTGCAAGATCAGAGCAGTGCTGAGGGGTTTATCGCTTGAGTCCCAATGGTTTTAATGTGACGTTGTCAGCCAGTCCCTATTAAAAACAACAGAAAGTGAAAGACACTGATTACAATACAAAGTGACAGGAGGGTGTGCTCAGCCACTTACATTTAATGCATATTTATATTTCCATCAAATGGACATATTTACTATAAACACTTGAAAAACCATAGCAAAGCCATTCATTTAAATGCCAGAAAAATAGTAAAAGATGCTAATTTGACCTTAGTGAAACAGATTGGATGTCACTGACACTATTCACGACGGCTTGAAACAGAATTTACCAGGACGATTAATTAGAGTTTACTGGATTAGGTCAAAAGTGTCTCAAAGGGAGTGGAAGGAAAAAAAACAGGCGAAGACAAAATATGAAGTTGGGAGGCATTCATGGTCAACCACTTCAACGGATGACAGAATGTAACGCCCTATGTCTGCCTCTCTAAATTAATCTAATATTATATGCCTGGAGAACGAAATCGATCCATCGATCTCTGAATTTCTATCTTTGTGAACATGTAGAAATGAAATAAACCACACTATTTGAAAGATGTTTTTTTTAAAGAACAGATCGATGACTGATATAATAGGAATGAAGGCTGTTTTGCTTTCTGTGTAAATAGAAACCGGCTTGCTGTAACGCACGCCTAACCACGGTCAGCTAGCAATTAAGATATACTCTTGCAAACTATGTGATGGAAGGGAGCAGAAATTTCTGCTCACAAAATCTTCGGGAATTTAGGGATCACTGCAGCTCGCCCTGCAAAACAACCCCACTAATCCCCACGGAACTAGGATTAGGGTCTCCACGGATGGCAGGCCCATTTGCTACAAGAACAATGGCGCTGGCAACATATTACCTGTTACAACAATGATCACACCCAGGACTTGTGGTTGCTGCTGCTTAAAAATGTGACGATTGCGCTACTCAGACTTTGCCTTACAAATATGCACTCTGGCTAAGAATGAACTAATCCGCCTGTTTCTGGCACACGAGGGGCCTTTGCTGCCACTCTTAATTCTCCATAATCAACAGCTCTGTGACATCGCCTCCAGCTCCACAGAATGCACACACACACATAAATTCACGATACAAATCCCTCAGCATGACATCCGGCTCAATTTCACTCGGACTCGGACAGCCCCCTAACAAATTCTTGCCACATGATTAGAAAATCATTCAAGTCTGCAGGAAATATGGCAAGCACAAAGGGGTGACAGTCAATTAGTAACCAGAAAGACAGTGGGGCTCTGTCGTGAGAATCTTTAAAGCCACAGCTCTAAGAATAAAACGGCCCATCTTTCCCACAAGATAGTCTTATAAAAACAGATACTAGTTCTACTGTTTGGTGACTATACCATGACACTACTGACACCCAAGAGAATTATCACTGTTTTCTATTTTTTTTTTTTTTTTTTTTTTTGGTGGGTGGGGAAGAGAGGAAACCAGACTCAAAAATTTGAAAACTGCAGATGCAAAATACATTTGCATATGCATTTTGTATATAATTTACATGATTTGTAAGTTGTATATAACATACATAATTTTGTGCTCGTCCCTCTATTGGGCGCTTTCTCTTTTCAGGAGGAAATAGACATGAACACAAAAAGCTCATTTTGATTTTTTTTCAATAAGTTAAGTTCTCTTTACGTAATGCTAACCAAATGATCTGGCAGTTGAGGTCACCACAGAATTTACCAGCCCTGAATAGAACCATTTCCAGAGCAACGATGTCAGTTTCTATCTCCAGTTTACCAAACACAGTATGACAGAACCTTCAAAGTACAGCAAAGTACAAAATGCACAAGATAAAATGCTATTTTGTCGTGGTGTCACCAAGACAAACTTTGGGTTTCCCCAAATAACCATTTGTCATTATTTTCTTAAAGGAAACAACAACACCATCAGCAAGACGGTAACACAACCCCGAAGTCAGAAACTTTAACAAATGAGAAAGGTCACTTACTTGTTAGCTTGTTGTGGCTGAGGACCAGTTGTGTGATATGGGATAAAGAAACTAAAAGGAAAGAAAACAGAAAGTCACACGGTCAGTAAACGTACCTAGATCATACCCCCGCCTCCTGACAGGGTAAAAACCGCTAAATTATTTTCATGGGCTGAAGAAGTGTTGGCGCTCACCCAAATAGAAGCTAAGATTTACAGAGCACTGTATGTTACACGTTAAACCAAATGAAGAAAAGTCATGCAACTAACGGTGCAATTAGCAGAGCAAGTTAGAGCTAATGAGATTAATGTCCCGGGATCAAACGTGACAAGGGCCAGCTAGTTGACTTTCCTTGGTGATCTGGTCTGCTTGCCTAAACTTGGCCATCCATCTCCATTTACAGGGCTGTCAGGAGAACCAGCCAAGAGTGCAGAGAGACGCACCTTCCTTACGTGCTAATTAAAAATAAATAGATAGATAGATAGACAGACAGACAGATAAGCAAGCAAGCTACCCCAACACAAGAGAAACATCATGGAACAGAACGTCGGTGCCTGTTACTTCATATGTGTGCTTTACCCATCCAGAAATTCCTGGACACATTATGGGAGAACCAGAGCAAAGACCCTTCACGATGTTCTTGAAACAGAGTGTGGCTGACTGGTCAAAGCACTGGTCTGCAAAATGCAGGTTCACTCTCCAGCTTCGCACATCATCACGGAGGTTTCATCGGTTCAACAAGGTTAGGTTTGCTTAAAGCACGGTCTTTCCTACTGTAAAGAAAACGCACAGGAATATACACAAAAGTAAGAGAGCGAGGGAGAAAAGGAGAGAGAAAAGGGATGCATCTTCACTTCGGGTTCTAGAATTTACTGTATTGGTCGGTAGATACGGATTTAGATTTTTTTTTCCCAGTACTCTTTCTAAAAGAACGTTCTCTTCATGTAGTAGAGGTTTTTTCCCTTAAAGGCACATAAAACAACAAAACCTTTTCTCAGGAAGGGTCTCAATGTCGGAGCCCAGGAAGCTTTTGAGAAAATGAATATTCGTCACTCCTGTCCATAATTTTTGCGTGTTATTTTTAAAGCCCTCACAAGGTTAACAGGAAAGTTCAAAATACAACACAAAGACCTGCTTTCCCAGCCTGAACCAGGGAGGTTAAGCTGCTGACCTGATGTCCCATAAACTTCAGGGTATACGTCCCACAAACAAAAGCACTCTCCTATAGAACCACAATGCAACCACCTGGTACACGGTGACCATCTAATCTTCAGCCCCCAACCATGTTTCACCAAATACCCCGTCATTTCTTTTATGAGAGACACCAGGAGCCATCAGGTCTATCATCTCCTTCAGGCAACTGTGAAGACTGCCCGCAAAGCTATTTTGCATTATGTCCTTCCAGTGAATTTGTCAATCCTTGATCCCTGATTAGATTTTCATCATGTATCTTTGGTAGAATACTGCAGAAATGCACTGTGCTTTGCTCATTACATCCTGTCCCACGGCACACGGCTTTAATTTGTCCTGTCGCTGAAGACCTTCCCTTTGATCACTGACTTTTGCCATGCTTCTCTATCACTGATTTATTCTTTTCCCCTTTGGAATTAGTAAAAATTCTGGGAGGAGAAGGAAGGGGACTTAGAAACTATGCCAATCTCCTTTTCCCTTCCAAACTCTGAATTTATTTGCGTGTCAGAGGTCACCAACCAGGGCAATCTTACCCCCTTGCCTCACCATCTGGAGAAATTTTTCATTGTAACAATGGTGGTCACTAAAAAAGTCAATAATGTCATACGTGGCTCACGTGAGATTGGATGGATGATTGGATGACCACTGGATGGTTTGCTGGGACTGTCAGGTGTCCGGATGTCCCCTAGTCCCCCAGTTCCCAATGTCAAGAATGAGTAGTGGTGTGGAGTCCAGCCAAGGAAGGAGTGATCACAGATAACAAAGCAATCCCACAGTTTATTGCAGGAAAAAGAAACAGGCTACATGAAGTGAAAGGGAAAAAGGAAGGTACACAAAGAGAAAATGCGTTCCAGAGATAGGAACGGGTCAGTCTCCAGAAGTGGAAAAGACCCTGAAGTCTCAGCACCCGCGCCTTTTCTGTGCTCACTAGCTTGCCCTGCCTTTCTCTGGCAGGAGGGAATGTTGTTTCCCACCTTTGGGGTGATTACACAACAGGTCACAGAACAGTTTTTCTTTCTACACATGCATCTTTCCCAGAATCCTCCCCAAAAGCTCCACCCATGCTATGCTAATTACATGGTAATAAGCTCCAAAACAATTAAAGGTTGGTAGGAACTCCTAGTGTGTGTTCCCAGCAGGAACAAGTCCCACCTGCAATTGGTTCCTAGCTACAATTCAGTTCTGCTGTCTGCCCTTAGCCACTTCCTCACCACCTGCTTACCCTCTACCACACCTAACAGACAGAGGCAAAGAATGCTGTTAAATTTCTACAATGCACAAGGCAACCCAACCCATGACACAACTGTCCAATCCAAAACACCAAGTGGGTTGCTGTTGAGAGACGGTGAATATTTATTTATAATTCTGTGGCTTTGTGGTTTCCTCTCTTAGCCAATGGGTTGTGACATATCCTTATTATTGACACTGATGCTCAAATTATCCTAGGCTTCGCCTGTAGGTCCTTTTGACACATCCCCTTGTTCTCCAAGCACTTCTGGACTTTCAGGCACAAGATAGTCAAGCTCATTTTATTTTTTTTTCACCATATCCCCAGAGTGAGCCATTTCTCCCAAGAGTTCTGGTTCCTTTTTGTGGAAAACGGTATTTATAAGCCCAAATCAGGGCCTCAGATGGTCTCACTGCTGTTGGAGGGTCAGTGCTCTGAGCCTCTCAGAGGACAGAGACAGGGAACACAGAGACACATAGACAGACAGACACACTCTCTTTTGTGACATCAATATTGATTTCACTATTTATATTATTAAAAAACGTAAGTTCACACCAATATATCCCATTCTAATGCATCACAGGGCTCATTCTAGTTTCCTCTCTTTCCATACCTGTCATTCTCACCTCTAACAGTGGGGACTCCGGTGTCCCTTGCCTTGAGCCTAGGTACTTATTTGATCAATACTCGTATTGATATAAAATAGTTATCTTAAAACGAGACCGGGACGGCTCTATGCTCATCGTGAGACACCTAGAAATCTGGTACTGACTCTTTGTCAAGCTGAGGAGGAGAGAGTGAAGGTCAGTGCCTTACACCTGGCCACAGGGCCTGCGCTGGCTACATGACCAGCATGTACAAGTCACCACTGGCCATTTCTGACCAGGCTCTCCTGGAACCAAGATCCCTCACACGTCTGACAAGTCATAAGCTGGAGACAAAGTGAGCTGACACTGGGGACTGCGACACTGAGCCTCTCAGGCTGGCCACGCTTCCCTGTGCTTGCTTTCTCCTGCGGAACCTCGTTCTGCACCTTGGTAAGCCCGGGAGTGAAAGGCACTGTGAGATCTCATGAGTCCTTTCCATGAGCCAGCACTGGCTTCCCTGCAGTAACGGCATCCCGGCCACACCTTCCTCCTCTCTGTATTCTGACACTGACTCTACACCGGCCGCCCTCCTCCGCCTGCCTGGGCTCTGACATGCACACCCACCAACCAGGTTCCCATACTCCACCCCCCGCCACCACTCCCTAGACACCTCTCTTTTTCTGTACCATTTCATGGGTTCAGGACCAAATTAGCAGGGAAAGGGAAAGAAAGGGTCAAGGAAAAGGAGAAGAGCATCTTTGTGGCTTTAGAAATATAGATATCACAATGGTGGTGGCTTCCCACATGAAGTTTAAGATCTTACATGCTATAGAAATCTCATACGCTTTTATTTTTAAGAGTTAAGATTTTCTGGTCTACTGAATAAATAAGATACACAGCCTGATGTGGAAAAAAAAAAAAAAAAGGTCAAAAGAAATCTCTCATACCAAACAAGGTGAAATAGATTCATAGGTCTATCAGCTAAGACTATGCTCAGCTTCATGGGAGAGCAGACCACAAATAAAAAGGGCTACACAAAACAGGAGTCTCCCTCTGACTTACACATAGGCAATCTAGGAGCTCCTGGTATCTTTTTGTTAACCTCCCCTCCCCCCATGCGTGGCTCATACCCTGCTATGAACTGAATGTTTGTGCCCCTGAAAAATTCATAGCTTGATGTTTTAATTTCCAATGTGATGGGATCAGAAGATAGGGCCTCTGGGAGGTGATAGGGTTATGAGCACACAGCCCGTATAGATGAGAATACTGTCCTAGGAAGAGGAGATGGGAGAGAGATGAGCTCTCTTTTCATCATGTGATGATACAGCAAGGTTACCTTCCACAAATCAGGAAGAGAGCTCTCACCAGACCCCAAATCTGCTGATACCTTATCTTGTTCTTTCCAGCTATCAGAACCATAAGGAATAAATTCCTGTTGTTTAAGCTACTTAGTGGATGGCATTTTTGTTATAAGCAGCCTGAAGTGACTGAGACATACCTCATGGTCCAAGATCACTGCCTGAACCCAGCCATCAGGTCTGCATTCCTCCCAAAAATAAGAAAAGGAAAAAAAAGCCCTCCTCTTTCAGGAAACTTCCCAGAAGCTGACTGTGGTATTTCCTCTTATTAACAATGAATTAAAACCTAGTAATATGGTGATGCTTAGCTACAGGGTGGCTTTCACAGGCCACCTAAAAAATTAGAGGTTTGATTACCAAGAAAGACAGGTAAGCTAGAAAGTGGCAGATCATCCATCTGAAAGTCACTGAAATCAAAAGATAACTGATAGGGTGGTGCCTGTGGCTCAAAGGAGTAGGGCGCCGGCCCCATATATCAGAGGTGGCAGGTTCAAACCTGGACCTGGCCAAAACTGCAAAAAACAAAAACAAACAACAACAACAAAAAAAACTGATGACCCCTCAACATGTCCCCTGAATTAATTTCTCCTAAAACACCACAAGTAACTAATTAGTTAGAAAGAAAAACTTTTGCTCTTCTCAAAGAAAAGCAAGGTTCAGAAGCCGAGGTTCACGATGACAGGATTTAATTAGGGAAAACTAAAGCCTGTTTTTTCTCAATATGCCTTTTAAGGTTTTTAAATTGTTTCCTATCTGGTCAAGTTGAGATTTTTAAGAACTTCATTTTTAATTTGTAATAGACGTTTAGAACTTGATGTTTTCAAAAAAGTCAACACACTGCAAGTAGTTGTTAATAAAGGCCTTAAATAATTAAAAAAAAAATTAGGGAAAACTAGTTCTTTTTGATGATTTCCTTGTGCCCTTTCAACAAATGCTTACTTAGCTGGAGAGAAAGTAACAGAGTTCACACTTGCTTTTTCTTTAACAGAGAAGAGAAATTCAAGTTGTTGCTTCATCTGATCGCACCCCCAGAAAGTATTTTTCTTTCTTGCTATTGTTACTGGTCCACCTGCTAAAGTAGGTAAGAGGGAGAAAAATTAGAGCAGAAAAGAAAAAAAGTTAAGAAAAGATCTTTGAGAAAAATATTTAGGGCAACAAAGGACTCCAGGCTGAGTCTGCAGGGAGGGTAGTTAAGTTAGACAAAAGTCAAGAGACACCCACAAAGCCCAGGACACGCAAAGACCAAGTGGTGACAGGCGTTATTTATACAACCAGCCACTCCCTTCGACTGGGGAATGGTGAGTTCATTGTGAGTCCTGTATGGAAACTGCACTGCTAAAAGGGAAGGGAGAAAAGGTCTACCAAAATAGAATGGGCTATTAAAGTACAAAAGCTACCCCAGTGACACACGTTTGGGAAAATGGAAGCGGGCTGGACCACTGACCCGCTCCTGCCGCCCCACTGACCTTGATCACAAAATCGGTAATTCTCCGCTGTGTTAATCACATACTCTAACGGTCCCACTACCCATAAACTGTTAAGTATGAGCTTCACAGAGAACTGAGAACGAACTGTTAGTAAAATTCCTAAAGCAATGTTCAACCATGCTTTGGCCAGGTACTTCCAGAGTAGAATACATTTCAAAATTCAAGTCAATAAGTAAGAAAATGTATTGACGTGCACAGTTACATGTTAGAGTGCCTTGGCTAAGAGTCTGTCTCTGTCCCCTTTAGGAATGCGATTTGGATGAACATTGGATCAGGACAAAATGAACAGCAGGAAGCAAAATTGTTAGACGGGAAAAGTTTGTGGGGCAAGTGGGGTTAGGGGAGGGTATGGGCACCGTACCGAAGATTCATGATTATTTATTCTCTGGCCAGGAACGGAATCAGTAGGAAAATGCTCAGAAAGGAATCAATTAGCTCGATAATTTCAGAACAAAGATGATCAAGGACTCCTTCGGCCACTTATTGACTAGATATCAACTGATCATGCTCCATGTGCCAATAATCTCTACCTTGGAGATTCTCCTAGAAGTAGCATCAACCGCACATCCTGATTAGCCTGCAACAGTGTCCGATTATCACATGGGTTATTGCTCTCTAAAAGGCCCTGGTTGGATGATAAACTACACAGTCACCCAATTCTGGGGACAGAGAACACACATCAACAACCTAAATAAAAGGCTAGGTGTGGAAGGATCAGGAACGCAGAGAAGGAGAGGTGCAAGGGTGCCAGCAGTTCACAAAGAGATGTCACTTACTGTGCGAAGACAAATCAAGCCATGCTTTGGGGGAGAGCTGGACCCGGGACAGATGGAGATGGGCATTTAAAGGATCACGCTCAGGCTTATCAAAGCACAGAGATAAGAAACAGGGCTGCAAGGAGGCAGTCAGTATCCCAATGGAGTAAATTCAGAAAAGAAAAATCAAAGAATCAAAAACTCCTAGAAATAGAGATAAGGATTTCTAGATAACTCACGGGAGGAAGCACATATTATCTATTTAAAATAGGTTCAGTTTTTTCCCCTTGTGCTTTGGCATGAAGTAGATGGTATGAAAAAGGAGAAATAAATGAGATGGGATCAGACGACATCAGATGATACGACAGACGTGTTTTCAAGATAACCCCACGTATCAGGGAGATGGGGCACCCCGGCTCTCGTCGCCATAGTTTCTGGTTTGGCAATTTAGGAAGTGGATTATTCCTTTGGTAGCACTTTAGAGATGGCATTTATACCTGGGGACTGGGGGGAAACCAGGCGAGGACGAGACGAGGGGAAGGAGATTTGAAAACACACAAAAGCGACAGGGACCTGAAATGTTCTGGAATCCCGCCGCAGGTTAGAATCGACCAGCTTTAGATTCTAAACAGAAGGTTCCATAATGTTGGTCACAAAAACGAGCCTGCAACCTAGTTTCACAGACTGTACGTTCCACATAGAAACCACTGGAAAGGCGCTGATATCACCTGTGACAGCTCTTACCACCATATCCTCCTGCGATATTCAAAGAGGGCCGCCTAGTTTTCCACCTGCAGGGGAAGCCCTGTACACGTTCCACTGTGAGCAGCCCCTCTGGAGCTGTGCACAGAGGCACCCATGTTAACTCAAATCCCCCCAAAGTTCTCAACTAGGAAGAATTCACTGGCACTTAACATGCGGGGTGGTCCACATGGATTTTCCGTTTTGGCTCCCTGGTGGCCTGGGACCAGTGACAGCCTGAAATAACCTTCCTTGCAGAGACTCCACAGGCAAGTGGGAGCCGGCCAGACGTCAGCACCAGGAAGCAGTGCTGACCAATTTGAGTTCTGCATCTCCACGATGCGTGATTAAAATGCCTGGCCGTGTCACGCCGCTGGAGTTATTTCACCCTTGGTAGTATGATACAGATTCAGACCTACTCAAGTATGCAGCTTCTGACAATACATTAAAATGAAGACAGAAGATAAAATGTTTGATACCAACAAATAATATATGTATCGTATTCATCAACACACCCAGAATCATAAAGACATTTCTTTGGAATTTTGTTCATAATTTAAAACTTCAAAAATACCACTGCAGGAAGAAAGCGTCCTTCTCTCAAAACAAGTTACTGTTCATGGCTAGAAACTCTTTACCAGTAAGTTTTCAAAATAATTGGTCACTGGACTGAATTCATTGAATTCTCTTTACGGATAGGGAGGCTACCAGTGACTACCAGAGCCTCCTCTTTCTACAAGGAAGAGCAGAGAATTCTTATATGTTGAGAAACCCCTATGAGCTGGTCACTAACTGGGGGCTCTGAGTCCACCAGGACAGAAAGGATAAAGATCAAATGTGCTGTGTTATTAAAAATGGGGCACTCACATGATTCCTGACCCCACACGTCACTGTATGGTGTTTTCATTCACTGTATGATGTTTCCGTTAGGAAAACCATACAAGGAAAAAATCCTATTTCTGAAGGTTCCTGAGAAAATTAAAGAGAAAAATATAGTAATCATCTTAAGGTATGCAGTTGTTAATACCCCTCTGGGTTTAAACACGATGGTATTAATAAAACTCAGTGGGTTCCACCTACTTCTCAAGGGACTGCACTTACTTAGTGAGAGCAGATGAAATGAGTGGGAGGCAGTCGCTGCCCTCCACGAGCTTGCTCTGTACTGAGAAGGGCAGGACAGAAGACGCTAGGGTACAATACAGAATGCGATGGTGTGTCAATTGGACTGGGCTAGGGGGTGCCCAGATAGCTGGGAAGCATTATGGATGGGTCTGGATGTGTCTGAGAGGGTGTTTTCAGAAGAGAACAGTATGGGAATCAAGAGCCTGATGAAAGATGATCAGCCCTCCTCAGCATGAGCAGGCATCAAAAAGCCAAAGGGCAAATTCTTAAACATCCATCTTTTCCTGCCTGTGGACATCAGAGCAGCTGGGTCGTGGGCCTTCACATTCTAGGAGTTAGTGTCACCAATCCCTTCTCTGGTTCTCAATCATGCCTTTGGCTTTGAACTAAATAAGACCATCAACTTCTCCACTTCTCCAGACGGCAGATCATGGGATTGTTCAGCCTCCTACTCACATGACCCAATTCCCGTAATAAATCTCCTTTTATATACATCTGTATGTAGTCTATAGGTTCTGCTTCTGTGGAGGACCCTGGCTAATAACCAGGATATTTGTGCCATGAATTAGGTAAGTTGGTCTGAAACTCCCATTAAATGCCTGAGAGTTTTTAGAGTTGGTAAAATCTTCAGGAACCAGAGTTGATTTTATGCCAACTCTGCCCACCTATCTTTTTCTTTTTGTAAAAATGATTTTGCTTGTTCATACTAATTTTTCTAACATAAACCATTTTACTTATGACATAAAAGGTACGTATGTTAGGAAACCACGGAGTGCAGGTTCCCTAGAAATCAAAGAACTTGAGCTTCTCATGTAACAGCTAAGACAACTGCGGCCCAGAGTGGCAAAGTGACTTCTCCAAGGTGCCACAGGCCACCGGAGTCGGAAACCTGTAACTAAGTCTCTAGACTCTAAAGCTTGAGTTTCTTCTTTCCAAATGGGGGACAATAATATTCATACCTCGGTGGAGTGCTCCTGATACGAAGGGAAGCAATTCCTACCTTAATAAAAACAGTCGAAACCTGAATGGAAAATTCTTCCCTGTGGTCCATAAAACAGGACAGTTACATAAAGGGACTCAAAGTCCAGCAAAGGACGGACAGGCCCCAGCGGTGCGAGGCCCTCTAATCCCATGAGATCCTGAGCAAAATCACTGGAACCTTCCGGAGCATGAATTCCTCATCTTTAAAATGAAAGCCTGAATTATATTATCTGATGCTATGAAACCAAGAAAGAAACAGGAACTAATATTCACACGACACCCGCGACGTCAGTGAGCCAAGCTGGACTCTTTCCATCTGCCACTGGAATTAAAAATGTTCAAGTGAAATAAAACGGTAACGGTAGCTGATGGAGATACCAGTGCTTCAGACGTGGAAGAACTTTAATCACTCACCCTGTTCTTCACAATAACAACTCTATAAGGCGCTACTAGAACTTTCTATCTCCCTCCCAGTTTTAGATGGGAAAGCGAGGCCTGAGAGGTTAAGTGACTTGCCCCAGAGTTAATAAGCAGAGAGAACCCTCTAAAAACTGTTTCCAAACAAACAGCTGCACAGTTCTGACACTGCTTTACTGCACCAGGAAATATGCAACTGGCGACAACCACTACATGCCAACTGTATGCGTGGCATGGTGTCCCCAAGACAGAGCAGTTGCAGTCCGCAGGTTCGAGTGAAGACACGGGCAGCATTAGCTGTGCCACACCTTCCATCCAGACGGCACGGCGCATCCCCAACCCCAGGAACCCCGCAGAAAAACAGCCACCTGGGCAGGGCACGGGCCTGATGCCGGACATTCCCCTTCATTTTCTCAACTCGGCTCTCTGCTTCTCCCCAACCTCCCTGCACACTGCTCACCTGAGCCCAGCCCCACATGCCCTGGTCAGGGCACCGCCCTTTCAAAGCGGGAGGACCTACAATCTGAGACCTGCGAGCCGTGCAAGAGCCACATGGATGCTCAGAGCTCCAGGGGCTGACAGTCATCGGCTGGTCACTAAGTGTTTGAGGACCGCTGGGTGTCATTTGTTCTTACCACAGCCAAGATGGATGTGGTCTTGCAGGGAGCTCACCCCTTATTTTCTCTTAACTTTGGTTTTCGGCTACCCTCCCTGCAGGCCATCCCTTACCCTGCCCTCCAAGTGCTGCCATCTGCAATTCTGTGACTCGTCACCTGGGATGACACTGTCAACTGCTCCCTAAGTCAAATTTGGCTTCTTCAGAGCAGCCCCAAGGCCTCCCCAGACCTCTTCTGACACCTCATCCCCCACGCACACTCCACTCGGCTTCACTTGCCTTTTCTCCCCAACACACATGGACTCAGCCAAAAACCAGGTCCATGAGGACACCCACACACCCCATCTCCTCTCCTGTCCTTCCCCCAAAGGTCCATTACTATTCCCGAATCTCCCACCCATCAGAGCTCCTACAATGACAGCTTCAAAACAGATTGTCTGCTTTGGGAGGCTGAGGTGGGAGAAATGCTTGAGGCCATGCCTTTAAGATTAGCCTGGGCAACACAGCAAGACCCTACATCTACAAAAAACTTTAAACCTTAGGCAGGTGTGGTGTGCACACCTGTACTCCCAGCAGGAGTGCAACTTGAGCCCAGGAGTTCAAGGTGGCAGCAAACTATGATGATGCCACTATACTCCAAGCTGGACAATACAGCAAGACCCTATCTCCAAAGGGGGGGGGGAAAGACAGACTGTCTCAGCTTAACATACATAAAATTTCCTTATTATTGATCATAACGACCATTTTTTGTACCCAGTCGGAACCTGATACTACATTTACTACACATTATCCTTTATGTGAGGACAAGCCTGTTTTTCCCTTATTATCAAGGAGGAAAATGAGTCACAAAGATGCTAAGGAAACAGCAAAATAAAGACCATGATTCCAAAGGCCAGGCTTTGAACCACTACGTAACCCTCTCTCCGTATTATCCACCCTAGAAGAAACTCACACAGGATTCCTACGACAACGGTGACCTTCCTCTTTCTGTGTGTGTCCAGGGAGCCTAGGACTCTAAGCGGACAGGAAGGGAAGTGAGAGAATTCAGTGCCTGTCCCCTTGTCGCTGTTTCACACGATAAGAGTTTTAGCAGGACGTCGGTCGCCCCTAACATCATCCAGCCTCCCCGACCCAGGCAAGAATCAGCTCCTCACCCAGAGCTGTAGGAGGGAATGTGGTCTTGACAGCACCTGGACTTGGACTTGGGGCCTCCAGAATCGTGAAAGCAAAAATTTCCAAGCTCTTAAGCCACCAATTTTCTGATAATTTGTTAGAGCATCAAAAGAAACTAACTGGACTTCAAAGCAAAAAAAAAAAAATCTTCTCGGCATCTTGGAAAAAAGAACAAACTGTTTACATAGAAAAATTAGATTTATCAGATTTTTTGAACAGCAATGCTTTACTGCCCCCCGAAACAGAATAACACATTTATAATGCTCCAGAGAAGGACCGTGCCAGTCTCTGTATCCAGTAAAACTGACTTTCAAGTACAAAAGGCACCCGCTTTTATCTATTGTCAACATGCAAGAACTCTGGGGATATGTACTGCGTTGAGGTTTCCTGAGGAGTCTTCCAGACTAGGAGCTTGAGGCCATCGGAGTACCGAACATGAGCCTGGTCATGAGCATGAACTCAGCCTGCACTCTGGACTCTCACCAAGGGAACTCGATCCAAGTAACACGACACTCGAAACTGAGGTCTCACTCTCCTCTACCTTAATACACGAAGACCTCCAAGGGCTGGCCACCGGCTGGAAGCAAGAGGATGGGGTGACACCCTAGGTGGCACAAAGGAAGGGAGGGAGAAGAATAAGGTCCCTGACCGGGAACAGAGACGCCAAAGTGACACTCACCTTGGAGGATGATGGGAAAGGAAAATGCTGTTTTCCTCCTTTAAGCCACATTTTGGTGGCTTCTTATACTTGTAACTTGTCCGTTGACTCTAAATAATCTCCACGTCACTACTGACGGTGAAAACCTTACAAGATCTCAGAAAGGCTGCGGCAGTGTAGGAGGTGGGGTGGGGGGCAAGCAACGGGACGTTGTGGCACAGGCTCCAGCACCCCAGCTGAAGGCGCAGGTGTCTGCAGTAGGAGCGGAAGCCCAGTGACCAGCTCCTACCCCTGCCAAGACGGAAGAGTGAGCGTGAGTGCCAGGAGCACCGTGACGACATGGCCACCTGTTTGGGGAAGAGAGAATCCCCACATAAAAATAGACAGAGAATCCGGATAGCAATAAAAAAAAAGAATCCAAGGACACAATTTACAATAGAAGTAGGTGAGAAAGTGTCCCCCCCAAAAAACTCCAAAATGCAAGTGAGCGGGGACAAGCTTCAAACAGCCACAAGACTGGCACGGTATCCCATCTTCGTGGTGAAAGCAGAGAGAACAAAGAAACCCCCAAAACAGCCAAACTCAGCAGAAGCCCAGGGGAACAATTTGAAAAGAGGAGCTGAAATTAGGAAGAGCTTGTCCGTGGCCCACAGGGAGGTCTGAGGGATCAGGAGAAGTCCAGACCCTGTGACCTGGAAACTCACTCACCATTCTAGGCCCTCATCACTTCCAGGATGGGGCCTAGAAGCAAAACATTTCCCCTAGTAATAGGGACCAAGGATAGAGAAGGTCCAGATAAAAGTGGGGAGAAGGACTGAGCCAGGTCATCCGAAAGCAAGCCACTATATTTTGAAAATTACCTAAAACACCAGAAAATAGAGCTCTGTAAAAGTTGGAAAAGCTATTCAGGACCAAGTCCCTCTGAAAGTTTCAGAAAATATTATAAACATGAGCAATATAAAAAGAATAGAATAAAGTCACTGATGACAAAAGTTTATCAATCAAAGAGATGCCCAGAAAATAGATCAAAACTGTTATTGACTATTTAAAAACAAGAGAAAAAGATTTAAAAAAAAAATAAAATAAAATGACACTACAAATCAGAATTTGAAAAACTCAAGAATAAAAGGACAAAACCCAATAGAAAAGCAGATATAAAAAGTTATTTCCGAAATGAAAACTAAACTCAAAGACACACAAGAGCAAATAAACACTTAATGCGTCTTGTGAGAAATAGAAATTAAAGTATAGCTTCTTTAAAAACAAAACTAAGATACAGAAAGGATCTCAGGAAAGGCGACAAAGATAAAATGATCAACATAGGGACACTATCAAAGAATAAAATAAGCAATGGCAGTGATCCTGTGCTAAAAGTCATAATAAAAACATTTTCCTGAAATTGAAAAAAAAATAAATTTTTAACTTTCAAACTACAAATTTCAAGAGCGCACTACATGCCTGGGAAATAACCCAGAATGACCTATACCCCATACCAAGACATACTCCCACAAAGGTACGGCAAATAAAATTGTATTATCAGACTTTGGGACGGCAACGCTATATGCCAGAAGAAATAGAATAGCACATTTACAATACGCCAGGAAAGAAACTCTGAGTCCTAATATCCAGCAAAAATTTACTTTTACATTAAAAAAAAAGAAAAAAAGAAAAGAAGCCACAGGAAAGAGCTCCGGGAACATTATTCCGTTGATGCCTTTTTCTGGAATATTCCAAAGTAAAGCTTCAGACAATCAAAAAAATGTGAGAGAAATTAATTAACCTAAAGACTGGTGACGGGGATAAACGACAGACGTAACTGCAGACTAGACTAGATGAGAGCTAAAAGGGAGACAATAGAAGAAATAGCCGTACGTGCTGAAAATTCAGATATAGTTCAAATATTAAAAAAATAGGGAGGCGTATTTTAGGAATTAAAAACATATCAGAGATGTATCCCGTTCTGGGCTGCAAATAAAGGGCTTGGAAGTTCTCACTACCATCCTCAGGACAAGAAAAAAGCTGATCCAGCAGGAAATAAACCATTCTTTATAGATTCATCAGAGACTTGAGGTCACACTGAAAACTACACAGACAGGCAGAGACAGAGAATCACGGGATGCAGGAGCAGAAATCACCGCTGGCACCAGGAACAGGTCAGAAGGCTTCGAGGGTAAGTGATGAACTGCTGAGAGCGTGTGGCAGACTAAACCCCAGCCACCGGGATCCCCTTACAGTTTGATGACTTTTACCTCCAGGAGCCCCACCAGGTTCTTGGGGTGAGAAGTCAGATTAAAGAAACACCCCCTGTACTTTGTGGAAGGAGAAGAGAACAGTATTTTAGACAAGTACAAAGTAATCTTTACAAAGAGCAAACTGCTTTGCCAGAGCCCAGACAACTAGGGCAATGCCCAATGCCATTCCTCTCTCGCCTTCCCCTCTCACTGGAGGCAGGAGAGACAGCTGAGCAACAGCTGTGAAGGTCATGGCCAAGGGTTCACTAAAGGGCCAAGATCTAATCATAGGATTACAGGCCATTTCCCCTTTTCCCACACCTCACCAGAAGGGCTCCTACTTCATAACACAGACTGCAGCAGAACACCAGCGCTCAGGATGGATTTTCGGAGTCAAGAGGAAAAAGTCCAAAGACAGAGGACAAGACGAAAACAAAGACAGCAGAAAACTCAGCCCCTGCTCCCACAGCTACAACAAACAAAAACTCACAATAAAAGCCTATCTCACCTCAGTTCCTTTTACGCAATAATTCATGGCTGGTTTATAACAACATTAAAACGTATTATAATTTTAAAAAAAAAAAAAAAATCAATCTAAAGAGAGAAATCAAGCAACAGAACCAAACTCAGATCCAACAGGTACTTCTGAATTAACTGACTTTAAAACAACTATGATTGACGGGCTCAGAGTTCTAATGGAAGAAATGAACGACATGCAAGAAAAAAATGTCTCTAAGAGCGACAAAAACTCTAAGAAAGAAGAAAAAGGAAAGGCCAGAGGTCCGACACCCGGTAAAGGACATAGAGAATGCCTTCCATAGAGAATGGACACAGACAAGCAGAGAATCGGCCAGCTTGAAGATCTAGCCACAGAGACTTCCTCATCTAAAAAGCAAACAAAAGAAAAGAATGCGGGAAAAACATCTTAGACTTACCCGCCATGGGATAAGTACAAAAGTGTGACATGCACAAAACAGGAATAGGAGGAGAAAGAGAAAAAGGAACACAAGAAATATATGAAGCAATAATGGCTGAGAACGTTCCAAAATCAATGACGGACATCAAACCCCACATATCTAGGAAGCTCGGGGAACACAAAAAAGGATGATTACAAAAAAGTCTATGCCTACGCACATCACGTTCAAATGGTTAAAAAAAAAAAAATCAAAGACAAAATAGTGAATGAAGTCAGAAGAAAAAAAAAAACCATATAGGAACCACGACAGTAATTACATCAGACTTCTCTTAGGGAATCATGCAAGCAAGAAAGAAGGGGGTTAAATATTTAAAGTGTTAAAGGGAAAAAAATCCTGTAATCAATGAAATTATCCATCAAATATGAAAGAGAAATAAGTAAGTTTTTTTAGACAAATAAAAATTGAGGAAATACCTTAATTTAATGGTAGACCTTAATGGTAGACCTGCTTTGTAAGAAATGTCAAAACAAGTTAGTTCATCAGACAGAAGGAAACGGATACTTAAGAAACTGGGATCTACCTAAAGAATGTTAGAGAAGAAGTGAACAAAGGTCATCAAAAGTGGATTGTTAATGTTATTCTTTTTTTTTTTTTATTTTTTTTATTTTTTGTTAATGTTATTCTTAACTGGGTTCAGCGCCTGTGGCTCAATGGGCTAAGGCGCCAGCCACGTACACCTGAGCTGGTGGGTTCGAATCCAGCCCGGGCCTGCCAAACAACAATGACAGCTACAACCAAAAAACCGCCAGGCGTTGTGGCAGGTGCCTGTGGTCCCAGCTACTTGGGAGGCCGAGGCAGGATACTCGCTTGAGCCCAGGAATTGGATGTTGCTGTGAGCTGTAATGGCACAGCACTCTATCCTGGGTGACAGCTTGAGGCTCTGTC